>JAODUE010054582.1:0-13349 GCA_027564755.1 Amblyopsis hoosieri | reverse complement strand
TTACCTACATCAGCCTGTGGATGCTGCCTACGCCAGCCTGTGGATGTTACCTACGTCAGCCTGTGGATGTTACCTACGTCAGCCTGTGGATGGTACCTACATCAGCCTGTGGATGCTACCTACATCAGCCTGTGGATGTTACCTACGTCAGCCTGTGGATGTTACCTACATCAGCCTGTGGATGCTGCCTACGCCAGCCTGTGGATGTTACCTACGTCAGCCTGTGGATGTTACCTACATCAGCCTGTGGATGTTACCTACGTCAGCCTCCACAGTAAAATGCTGTTAGCAATGTAAGCTAATACACTTTTTGTCCTATTCACCAAATACCTCCTCTCGTGCTCCGCTAGCTAGGAGTGTTTTGGGCGTAACATACGATAAACCAATCCGAGTTTCACCTCCCAGTCCTTTAAAAAAACCCAAGCATGCTTGCATCGTAGGTGTATTGATATTATACCGGCGGGTTTGTGACAGCGTGGAGCAGACCATCTAGGCAATAGCGAGATTCCTATAATATGTTGATGTAGGTTACCCACTAATGTGCTGTACTCTTTTCATTTGTAATCCTTTGTATATTTGTGCGCTCATCCACGTCCCTGTGTGTGTAACAAGCAGAGTGTACACACATTGTCCACCGTGTGTGTGTGTGTACAATATGTGTACAGTATGTGTGCGTGTGTGTGTGTGTGCTCGTGCGCGCCAAAGAGTTTGGTATAACAACGATAGAGCAACGTTTCCATAGGCGCAAACATTGTGAGTGTGAGTGTGTGTGTGCGTGCGTGCGAGCCCAGGAAGGGCCAAAAAGCATCCGTTAGCTATATGCTTCATGCAGGGCCCTGGAGAGGGGCTTTTGATCAACAGGCTGGCTGCCCACGTGGATGCGAGGGCTGAATGTCAAGGCGGCAGGCTTCAGGGGAGTGGGCACTCAGAATGGAGCCGCCGTGGCGATCCACTCTCTCGGCTGTGAGTCACAGAGCCCCTCGGGTTCACGTGAGATAAGACCCAGACAGGCAAAGACATTGAATGTGCAGGGAATAAAACTCTGAGCCGAGCTTCCTTGGCAACAGAGCCACGTCAAATAGCTGCTTCCTGTTTTCTATTGCGCCGGAATATGGAAATCATAATGCGCTCTGCCCTGTGAGTGTTGAGTTTGACAATTCTTTAGATAGTGCACAGAACCAACAAGGTCAGATAGAGACGCAGGATCTGCCCACCCAAGCAGATGGGGATGATAAAGTACACTGTGAGGCGGTGGAATGTCATCGGGCACTGGCTTCAAGTGTGTGGAAGAGCCTAGAATGCTTGGGTTGCCAGATTAGGGAAACAAAAGGAACATTGGGCCGGCAGACGCAGGCTTCTCCATCAGACAAAATGAATGACTTTGCACCAAATTCTTCATTTGTTGGACCTGTTTCTGGCATACATACTGTATTAAGGGTTCTTAAATTATTTATTTATGAGCTTGTCTGCTACTACATGTCGCACTAGAGCACCGGCATCTTTGACCAAAAGAAATGCTTCAGTGGGCCACATTCAGGGTCGGACTGGAATACTCCCGTTCGGGAGTATCCACGAATGGCCGGTCCATTCAAGACCGGACCGGCCAGTGGTCAAAGAGTTTTCTGTTTGAATTTCTAATGTTTTACTCTACATTCAGAGACTGGGCCGGCCGGCTGGCCACATCTGCTACGCTACAGTGCATCTCTGTCTCTGTGTGTTTGTCAGACTGGGCCAAACTAACACTTTCAATATTGAGGGGAGATACGAGCGGCCCCTCCTATCTTGGACTGATCCTTGTTTATGCATAGATTTGATTGGCCCAAAAGTTTTCAATCAAATGCAAGGTGGTGTACAAGCTATTTTACTTCATTTTAGTTTCTTATCCAAATAAATCAAGTGCGACTAGATAACGTGTATAAAAAATTAGAAAAGACCAGCACTCCAAGCTTTCAAATGTAAAAGACAGAACACACAGGCCTATGTTGCACCCCAAGCCAAGTTACAGACAGCAGCACAGAGTAGTAGCCTACGGTCTATAGCCTAAAAGAGATATCAGGTACAAGCAGCAACATTTTCTACATTTAGATAGGCTTAATTCAAACATTCAAACGATAGCTATTGTTTTAATTTTTCTGAAGTTTACCCTGTTGGCTAGAGTTGGTAGGTTAATAGCCTAGCTAATAGGATTAGGTTGTTAATATTGGCGGTAAACTCTTTTTATTGGTGCTGAAGAACACCCAAATGGCTTTGTACAGTAGGCTATGTCATTCCCCCAAAAGTCTGATAGATTCACCCCAGCTGGTTTTGAATGTACAGACTACTGATTGTAGCCTACATTTATATTTAAAAACAAATAAAAGGCCAATAGAGCAGGCCAGGCTATCTACAAAATGAAATAAACTACTGCATCATAATTTATTATAGTGGATGGTGTGCTATTTGTATTTGCCAACAAGGTCTACTCTACATAATCGTATTAGGCTACTAGACACACTGCAAACTATACGTACATAATCGTATTAGGCTACTAAACACACTGCAAACTATACATACATAATCGTATTAGGCTACTAGACACACTGCTAACTATACGTACATAATTGTATTAGGCTACTAGACACACTGCAAACTATACGTACATAATCATATTAGGCTACTAAACACACTGCAAACTATACGTACATAATCGTATTAGGCTACTAAACACGCTGCAAACTATACCTACATAATCGTATTAGGCTACTAGACACACTGCAAACTATACGTACATAATCGTATTAGGCTACTAAACACACTGCAAACTATACGTACATAATCGTATTAGGCTACTAAACACACTGAAAACTATACGTACATAATCGTATTAGGCTACTAAACACACTGCAAACTATACGTACATAATCGTATTAGGCTACTAAACACACTGAAAACTATACGTACATAATCGTGTTAATTAGTACATTTATCGCTGAACCCGGTTCGTGAAAAATGTGAGAAATAAAGGTCGATCCGACCAGAAACCATCGAGTCCCGTCGAGTCCCTTCATGTCCGGTCGGGTTTGGGTCAGAGATCTCAAGCTCTCTGCCACATGCACTAAATGCACTAACATGCACTACTAGCATACACGTGGACACAAATAACCGAGGAGCTGGGAATACAACATACACAGTGGGAGTGTGATTCTGTATTTATTTAAGGTCTTGAGGATCAGTACTTAATGAGTTGTCTGAATGAAACGCACAGTGGACCGTCTTGACATTTTGCGTATACCTGAAGGGATAAAGTGCTCCAGGCTTTCTGTATTGTTCAGTTATGCTTTAAGCTGGCTTTCAATGCCCCCAGCCATACCACTGCTCTTGCAGTGCTAAGTGCTGCGTTCCAAACCTATATATCTAGTTTATGTAATTTAGCTGTGTGTGTGTGTGTGCTCATTAATTCAAACCAGTATAAATATCCTCTCTTAGTATCTACATTGAAATTACGGTCCTTTCTCATACTATTCAATTCTCAAAACGTTTTGGATTATTGACTGATTTAATTGATTGATTTATAGACTGATTTAATTTAATTGATCAAACTGATTGATTATTTTGACTATTTTAATAATGATCAGCCATAATGAATAATAATTATATTATATTTATCCATATATTGTAGATGGTATGGTCCTGAGTTTTTTTTATGAATATATGATTCTAAATGATACAGTATATACTGTAGGCTATATCCAAAACACGACAGTCACATGTGGCCCAAATCACCACAATGGCCTTGGGTGAAGTAAGGTCTATAGTTTGGAATTTGATGAAAAGTATTAGCTTACAAATAGCTTGCAATAGCTGGCTACTAAGATGACTTAAAGTGTGCAAACAAGGTCAAGTATTAAGTGAACACTAACATTTCAGTTCTCACCAATCTGGAACCAGGGCAAAAGTAGGTTAATAACTCACAGGTAGCTGTTTCTCCAGACAGTTGTAGAAGTTCTTGGTTTGGTTCGGCTTTAGCTTCTTAAGGGGGATACGCGTCTCCCCGATGAACTCGTTGTGGCGAAACTTGTCTTCATCGCACACCGAAATCCTAAAAAGCCATCAGAAGCAGGTGAGTATGCTGAATATAAGATGAAGATCAAATATACTATACTGATTATTAGACATATTGAAAACTAAAATGTACTTTTATGTAACATGTATGGATTTTAAAGCCTGGAAGTGATGTTGTATGAGAAAAGTGCGTTACATACTTTTTATATAAATGTACAATCATATTTACATTTAAATATTATTAGTCTAAATCCCACAGCATTTTCAAGCATCCTGATTTGGACCTGGTGTTTGCATAGTGTTATATCTCCAATCACCACCCAAGCCCTCTAAGGGAAAATACTATTGCGAAAACTCAAACCATATTGTTTGTGTTTGCCCATACACATGCATTATGGTAAATGGACTGCTTTTATATAGCATATTCACCCATCGATGGTGATTGCTGCCATGCAAGGTGCGACCAGCCACCGGAAGCAGTTAGGGGTTAGGCATCATGCTCAAAGATGCTTACAGGTAGGTCAACACCGGGGTTTGAACCCACAACCTTCCGGCTGGGAGGCCAACACCCAGACCACTAGACCATCCTGCCCCCTCCCCCATTACCCATGCAAACTACACACTGCCCACAATAAATACACAATAATCTCCGTTAATTGAATCCAATCCAATAGAGAACTCACGTAGAATAAAACTAAAATCTAGTCATTACATTTTTGTTAAGCAACAGGCAATGAACAGTAGCCTTTTATTGTTAACCAGTGTTTGCAAAGGCACATATTGTATCCACTATGCATGGGGCTCCATATTTATCATTCTCTACAGCACTTTTATATTAAAAATGAAAGTCAATTATCGGCAACGCTGCACTCCAAGAAAGACGTCTTCAGTAAATGTGTTCTGTCTGAACAAAGCCCCTGTGTAAACTCTTTTAGCGCTAATATTACATGATTTTCCCCTCCCAGTTCCACTGAGCAAAACAGTATGTGCTTCATAATTGGCCGTTCATTAGTGCTGTCTGTTTTCTATGTGTAGTATTTTACGTATATTAGCATGCAGCACACAAGGGACGCACATGTCATCAGCATCCAAGTGGAACTCAGCAGACAGACAGCAAACTCATCACATGGCAGTGTGGTGCCAGATTCCATTTTCAATTTATGGAGGGAAATGAATTTCTTGTGCGACAATTTAGGAGGCCTTTCTGCAGGGCTATTGGGGAACAGCCTACATTTGAGCTACAAACAACAACATCTTTATCACTCTGGCACATATCACAGCTTAATGAATTCGGGACTCCCCGCTATAAATCAAAAACTGAGTGAATATTTCATTTTTAATTATAGGTTTTTGAAAGACTTCATTCTGGAGTTCCATCTCAGTATAGTGAGTGTGTTTTCAACATAAAAGGTCAAGCCATTTAAAGCGGTGCGCTGCAAAAGCAAATTACTTTGTAAAGAAAGCATCAATTCTACCACCATTACATCAGAACAATGGTGGCATGACATTTTTCATATATTTTCCGTATTGCTGCATTCTATCTTAACGCACGCCTACAAATGCTGGTCAAAACCTCTTAAACTAGCGGGAGTGACAGGACCAATGAATCTGCCGATAACAACATCAGCGCCACAGACAGAACCCAATTGAGGTTGAGAAAATAGTCAAGTGATGAATTCAGATAATTAAAGATACACTCGAAGATACACACTCAAAGGTTTGTATACAGAAGTCCCTTTGTGGGTGAGACCAGCGTTAGCTAAACGTTTTCTCAAGAGGGAGGGGTCGGGCAAATGAGCAGGGAGTCTGGAGAAGGAAGCAAGGAAAGAAGGAAGCAAGGAAGGAAGGAAGGAGAGGAAGCCAAGGAAGAAGAAAGGTTTTCATTTTGACTACATAAACACGTTATAACGCTTTATATTCTTTATGCATTATAATTTTCTAACATTTTGTTATACAGTATTTTGCTGTCTAGCATAAACTACCAGATCCTACTCCTCATAACAGTAGATTATTACTCCCGTTATCGATGAGTGCACACATACACAACTACCCTAAAAAAGAAAAGCAAATCAATAGACAGTCAAAGAAAGTCTGCCAAGGAATGGTGTGAATTGCCTGAGGAAAATTCCAGGTAGCGTAAATGTGTATGTAAATATGGCTTAGCAGCCTTGTAAGGGAGAAAGGTTCTAGAAAGCAAACATATGAACAACAAGTGATGGTCAGGGTAATGTCCTACCACAGCTCAATACGATACTGCCTCACTTTGATTGACATGTTGTTTGGAAGTGTTTTTCAACAAATGCATTGTTGGCAATATTTTCTTTTAGCTGTAACCGGAGCAGTATGAGGTGATTATGGTAAGTTCCCATTGGTAACAAATTAAGGCCAAGTATGAACCTGTAAGTCATGTTGATGAAATGCATATCAGCCTTTAATCAGACGTGTGTTTGTTAGGGGGGTGTCACAAGCCTTTACAAAGACCTTTACTGGAGAGGAAGGTACGGTTAGCAGCAGACACAAATTCCTTGTGTGCAATTATGTTATGAGCACTTCTACGTTAAAGGCAAAGTCAGTCATCCTCCAGAACGCACGCTAAATTCCAGCTCAAATCAAAACAATATTCCTCCGTGCTCTCTGCGGCACAGCCCCACACATCGAAACACATTGTGAAGCAAAGCGTAGTGCTACAGCTTTGTTGTTGTGAGCAGTGTTCACCACTGTGTTTATGTTGCTATGTACGGAGCCAGGGCTGTGTAGAAGTACCAAATAATTTTTTCAACACGCACAGAGAACGGTAAGATAGCGAAATGCAAGGAGATATTTGGTAATAATTAGACAAAATGTGTATTCGCTTACAAGTAGCTCTCAATAGCTGACTATACCTTTAACAACCAATGTTTTCCACTGTGACAGCTTCACAAACACGGGAGACCGCCACTGCTATGGAACCTGCAACACCTACAAACCCCATTATGATGCAAAGCAGTCTGATTGTGATGCAGGCGTGCCTGGCTGTGTATGTGTGTGTGTGTGTGTGTGTGTGTGTGTGTGTGTGTGAAGCCCTGTGGCGCGGAGCAGCCCAGCCCCTGTCCGTCTATCACACAGCATGTGCAAAGCCTTAATGTGAAGTCACACGACACCGCAAAATAAATCCCCCTTATTACAGATGGATTTTTCCACACATCAAACACAACATCAGGACGCGTCGCAGCTCACCCACATTCTCCTCAAACAAAGTAGCCAGGAACCTTTCTTTGTTTTTCTTGCAGGAAATGCTTTGCCACAACCCACATGCCAACAGGGCATCCCTCTGCCCGGCCCCCTGACAGAGTGACAGGGTGGTGCCTTTCACGCTCCATCTCTCCCGGTCCCCGCTAACACAGATCTGTCTTTCGGCGTGTGGCGTCCGCCCGCTCGGACTCATCAGGTCGCCGATGGAATGAGTCACGCTTGCGGAGCCAGCCTGTTGATGGCGGGCTCCGCAAGCGAAGGCAGAGCCCTGGGTTGTTGGGGGCAACAGATGGGCCTCCAATAATGATGCTAACCTCTCTCTGTTTAACAGATTCTACGGTCACACTTCTGTATGCGGTACCAAGGTACTCTGCTGTGAAACTAATCAAACTGTGTTGTGTGACATTACAAATCATCAATGATGTTTATGAAGCTGTTCACTTCAATTTATAAATTGCATATTGCAAATTGCATGGCATATTCATATACCACTACATAGCCCATTTGCTATGGGGGGGATGTGCTCCAGGTTTTATTCTGACTGTTAGGTGTTGCCAAGGAAACAGAGATGTCCCTAGTCAAGCGGGGATGCCTTGCTTTGCCACCCAAACAAATGTACCATTTTGAGAAAAATGGCACAGGGCTTTCCACCTGTAATGTGATGTGTCCAAGATAAACGCCATGGCCTTCACAAAGAGACACCCCCTCATACATGTACAACACACAAAATGCTTCTCTGGAACAGAACTGTATAAAAAAAAAAAAACCTCTGTCGACCCAATCAGTGATCGCGTAGGATGTAAAGCACACATCATGATACAAGCTTTTACACATTCTGACCAATGGAAATGACCCATTAGTGGGACTGTTCAGAGCCATGTAAAGAACACAGTTATGTCATCTCCATTCACTCTAACTCTAAAGCACTTCCTGGAACTATTGTGCCATAGGTTTTACCTCTCCATGAACCATGTGACCGTTAGAACTTCCGTTGGCGTAACTCTGTTATTTCCATGGCTCTGGGACTGTTCTTAAAGGTGCAGTCAGCGATGCTGGAGAAAGACTCAAATAAATAAATAAAATCATCTCTCCCCACAGGGTGCTCCCTCAGAAGCTCCGCCCCCTTCAATGTGTACATTAATGTCTGTTGTGTATCTGTACCCCCCGCACCCCTCCACACTTTTTGTTTTTCCTATTCATTTGTCCACTAGTGCCCCCTCCCCTCAAGAGGACACTTCCTTGTTGCCATGGTTGCAAATAAGAAAATGTTCTTAACCAATTTGCCTTGTTAAATAAAGGTTAAATAAAATAATATAGGCTGCTCCCTCAGAAGCTCGCCCTCCCCACATTGGACACACATTGCCAAGACCGGGAAACGTTGTGTGGTGCGGTCTGCACCACTTTGTTTGGGTTCCCAATTAACAAAGCGAGGGCCGTGTAGAAACACCAGATTATTTACAGAACGGACTAACAGCGCACCGTGAGGAGACATTCTCTGAATTTGACCACAAAAAAAAAGCACATGACAGGAGCGACAGTATATTTGTGTTAGGGGCAAGTGCAGTGGGTTGGGGGAGTGTGTACCTGAGTGTTTTGCGGACCATGTCTTCGTCGGTGATGCCGTAGTAGGTCAGGGTCTCGCCCCAGACTGGGTTGAGCGTGTTCCTCAGGGTCTTTGTTCGAAGCTTGTTGGCCTGAGAATCAGACGAGATGCAGACGGTCATCTGATAAAACAGACTTGCAGATTATCACCCGCCAGATTCAGTGGCTGACTGCTGCTTGGAGCACACAGGAGCCCATCCTCCAGGCATTTCTACTGAACCGCTGCCTGCCAGTGTGCCACACAACTATCCTTGAAAGCAAAAGCTGCCACTACAACGACATTGCAAAGGCGGCCATAAACATGCTGGCTGGACAGGCCACTCCAAACATGGAGGGGCTGGATTACCATGCAATCTGTTCATTTTCCCAACAACATAGTCAACACATGTCAGGAGCTTAATGAAAAGTGAATTATCATGTCCCACACAATACTGAATATTTTTGGTTTGATGCCCACATTGTGGTGCTGTACAGAAACTCACTGGTCTTAAAGTACATGGGCGATTATTTAATGTCAACAAATGTAGACTTATTAAACATCAATAATGAATCAATTATGATAATCGATAATGACGTTATTATATCTTTGCACATGAATATCTTTTTAACAGCAAAGCAAAATTAACCTATAAGCTACTGTATGTGGCTAATTTGTACCTATCCATCCTGTTAAATGGACGCTCCTTTGTAAAAAGGGTAAGAAGGTGACAGAATGAGTGTTGGCGACAAAGTGATCGTAAAACAATCAAGTACATTTAAATGAAAAGCCGTCAAATTAGGCTTATTAGGCCAATAAGTCTAATATGAGAATCTGAATTGGCCAAGATTGGAACTGTCCAGTCAGAAAATCGGAATCGACCAAGGAAATCGGAATCGCAAGAGATGCTAACATTCCATGGATGGTTATAATGAATACATTTACATAATATATTAGAAACATTAGCCTGACAAAAGTGTCTTTCGGTTGCAAAATGTAAGAAAAGGGAATAAAAAGTTAATCTACAGCTCAGCAAGGTGATTACTGCTGATGAATAGTGGGCAAAGCATCAATACATATTGACAACTGCTGTCCAATCTACTTCTATCTAATTCTTTTCTGGTCCGGTGACAATACAGCGATTCCATCAATTTCAACCAGCAAGACCGGCAAATCGCTGTGGCGTTGTGAAACGTTACTTGGTGATTGCTGACATCTGAGCCTGTTGAACGTAATCAATTATCTGGTGTGATTATTTGCAAGTCAGATCATGGCAGTGTTCTGGATAATAAGGCCCTTGCAGGGTGTTTTCCTCAATCAGTGAACACACACGCGCACAAGCGCGCACGCACACACACACACACACACACACACACACACACACACACACACACACACACACACACACAGCAGGCACACATACTGTACATGCATTTCAGAAATCTATAAACGCACACACACACCCACACACTTAATGCCGATGCTTGTAGGGTAGCAGAGCTGTTTTGTAATTCACAATGCAACAAATCCATATACCAAGGTCTCTACACACGCTCCTTCAATATCATAATGACCCACCCAGGTCAAGGTGGTCGTAACTGTTAAGGTGGGGGCACGTTTATAATTTCAAAACCTTGTCTTTGCAGTTGTTAAGTGGATTGTTGGCAGACGGATCAAAGGAAGATGAACCAAGCGAGCTTGTGAATCACAATGTGGATTGATGAGGGATATTTACGGACAGGGAATGCTAAATGAACGTGGCATAACATGGTGTAGCTCGACCACCGTCGAACACGGTGACCTCCTCTGTAGTGGGGGGGCAGCTGTGTACATATGTACGATAAAATATTCAAGGTGTTCTGCACCGCTGAAATTAATTTGATCTTCATCTCACAAGTGTGCATGTTCAGTTATTTAACAGATGATTTATAAGACATGCAAACAGCCAGACTCGTTTAGCTTCACAACAAATTCCCCAGGACAATTTAACGACTTGGTCGTTGAGATACAGTGTGTAGTTGGTTGTCGTGTATGTCAATCCAAACCCCTCTCATGTCAAACAGGAAGATCTTGGTGCCATTAACAAACGCTGTGTACTATGCAAGTAAAGACTGGCTCTGCGAGACTATGCGCTGACAGGCACTAAAGCTGGCTCTCTGACAGCGCTTGCTTGATGGTGCGTAATAGCAGACAGTGAACATCCTTTCCTGTGACAATAAGTAATCATGGTCTCTTTAGTTCTAGTAAATACGGCTGTGAGAGCCTTAACGGTCTCAACCAGGTAGGCCATAGGTTGATAGGTTGAATCTGTTTTTACAGGCAGGGAAGGCAGTTTGACACTTCTTGATGGAGTACTTCTAACAGAGAAGCCATGGAGGAGTTCACCCATTTCTTAAAGAGTTACGAAAGATACTTGACACAGTTTGTAGTTCGCTGTAGCCAAGTCTCTTGCTTGTGCGCGTGTCCTACCTTAAAGCTGTTGCTCAAGGGCAACAAACGTGTAGTTCTAATAGTTTATTATTGCATGTAATCCTATGTCACCATGGCACATACAAGCATTATGCTACACTTTCAACACAAGCAGTAATGACTTCATGTTTTAAACTTTGTCGTATGTTGTTTAATGCTACTTCTTGGCCAGGTCTCTCCTGAAAAAAATAGTTTCATCTCAGCAAGATTACCTGGTTAAATAAAGGTTAAATACATCAAATGTGGGCCCTCATAATCTCTGCAAATCATTCCACTATCCAAAGCAGTCTCTTTACCTGAATGCGTAGTGTAGTTATAGTATCATAAAGCAATTGATTTAATACAGGCAATGACTGGTGTTAATCAAAATCTGAATCACCATTTGGGTGATAGCATAAACAACTATAGCCTAATGAAAATGGTGATTCACTTGGATTTACATTAATGCGTTCAAATCCCTTGTTTTGTGACAAAGTCTGAAATTCTTCAGCAGTCAATTAAAAATACGTAAACAAATCAATTGTGGTCATTAGCAAGAAAATTGGTAATTTCCTGTCTAATATCTGTCTAATAAACCGCAATAAAATTATAATTATTGTCACCCCCAGGCAGGCTAGTTAGTTAATGAAGGGCAGCAACATTTGCTTACACTGTCAAGCCAGCCACAAAGTGGTAAAAACTAGGGATGGCACCGATACGATATTGAGATCGGAAATTGGTCCGATACTGACTTAAATAGCTGGATCGGTATCGGTGACAATTGGACAGTTGTAACTTGTAACCGATCCATGGGGCTGATCCAACTAACTGAATGTACACGCGGAGGGCTACTGTGTGTCTAACTGGCTCTGCGCGACAATGCGCTGACAGGCACTAAAGCTGGCTCTGACAGCACTTGTTTGATGGTGCGTCATAGCAGACAGTGAACATCCTTTCCTGTGACAACAGGATAAGAAGTGATCACGGTCTCTTTAGTTCTAGTAAATAAGGCTGTGAGCCTGTGTCATAAATAATGTCAGTAAAGACATTTATGCTGAGCTATGCAGACATGAGACAGTTAGGGCCTATTAATAGGGTCTAGACTAACAGTGCTAAAGTAGTAGGCTACCTTTGAGTGATAAGGCAGGATAATTGATAATTATACAGTAAATATAGAGAATACGAGACAAGTTGCTCTTTGTGGGAAATGTACTCATTCTGTGGATGTAAACGTTTGCAGTCATCAAATAATGAGTAATATTAAATATGAACGATTCGATCAAACACAAGGCTCACATGGCAACCACAAGCAAATCAAATAATCTGTTCTCCTATCCAATAACAGCGGGGTCATTTTGCAGGACGACTTTGATCATGCATTTCTATTCCTGAGGAACACTAAGATCCTGGCTTGTGCTGTACGGTTAAGGACCCAGGAAGCCGCAGAAGGTTGTCCGTTGTCGCTGACCATTAAAACAATGACATCACCTATAGAAGGCGGCTGGCCATAATAGCCTCCCATAAATCCAGACATCTCTTCGTGTCATCTGGTGCCTATGGCACTGACCAAAACAAAAGCCTGGTTTATAGCATGTTATTGAGCATGTTTAGGCTAAGTGGATACATTAGGTCACTCTGGTATAGCGTGCATGGGCTCACATGCAGCCTCAGTGATGACCTGCCGACGTCTACACATAAACTGGAGTATTAGCCGTGTCCTCAAACCATGTGGTCTGCAGTGTGTTAACTTGTGTGCATATTGGGTCAGCATGGAAATAATGTCATTTTTACATTCTACGTAGTACAGTAGTACAGTACGTACTGTACTACTACATGACATTCAAATGTCAGGGACCATGCAACTCATAAAATATATATCCATAATATATATACATGCATCTTTGTTTTAATTTACACATAGCCTATTGTTCTGCAGTATACTGTATGCTGCATTCTACACAGGAACTACAGCTGAAAATGTGGTGCAATATATTAATTGTGAATTGTCTCTGACCAAATAAAATAAAAAAAAATAAAAAAAGTTAAGTTA
>JAODUE010054571.1:0-17458 GCA_027564755.1 Amblyopsis hoosieri | reverse complement strand
TGTTATTATGGTACAACTTTGGCAGATTGATTTGTGTGGCCTTCTTAAAGTGTTCTTTGTTGACTCAGATGTTAAGAATATTGTGCTTTTGTGGCCTGCATATTTGAATAGGCTACTTTCAGGTTTTGCCTTTATAGGGCTACCAACAAATAAGTACATTTTTACAGCCATTATGTATGGGTATATATTATTGCTTATTATTATTATTATTATTATTATATTAATCATTATTGTTATTTGTGTTATTATTATTATTTATTTTATTATCATTATTATTATTTTATGAATAATCAACTAGTGTGAGGAAGAAAATATTGACAGTTTCTCCAGGCTGTAAGTCCTCCCACATTTTAAAATATGGTGTGTTTGAGTTGCCTATCATAAAAAACATGGCATAAAAATATAAAGTTACATACATTATTAATATAATATCGTTATCAACACAACCCTTACGTTCTAATTTGTGGGTCTTACTCTGAAAGCTGAGGCCGGATGTGTATATTTTATAATTGGGGGGGCATTTTCGACAAGGATACGTGTGCACAGTAGATTACAGTGGTAAGTAACAACTATTTACTTACGGTAAGTAACAACTATTTACTTACATATTACTTACATTAAACATATTGTGACAGTTACAGCACCACACAGCAAACAAGTAAACAAAATAACATGTATTATGCCAACACGGATTTGTTTATAACAGTGAGTTGAACGAAGCCGTAAAGTACCGGTACGGTAATGTAACGGGATCTACACGTTAGCATTTCGCATATTGTAGTCATAACCCAACCTACATATAGTATACCTACCATGGCTGTTTTTCTGAAAAAGTGCAAGACCACATTCATCTAGAATACGGTAGTCGGTCTACGAAATTGTATTTAGAAATCAGATCTTAATCTTACATTTATTGGTTTGTACCGTAGTATAAAGTGTTGGCGGCTACTCAGTACAGTATATTTGCATGCTAACAAATAATATATTAGCATGTAAGTATCTAACTTTGCGTTTAATTTTGTGTTTTACCATTAGGATAGCGGTGCATATTATTAAGCTGCTATTAGCTGTAGTGTACGGTACTGTTATCAAATCCACACGCTTAGCAGCGACATCTTGAGGCTGCTTGGCTTGTGATATACACTGACTTATACGATTCTACAATAAAAGCCTGTGTTCTTGCCATTTGCCTATAGATAAAATTACCCAGTTGTTCTAAAGTTCTAAATCATGTTCCATTAACTATAAATGCTTTTCAAACCATTTAATATTTTCATGTTTGTATGCAGAATGTATTGTATGTGTGCAGATGGACTGTTCAGCGACTCCCATAGGTCCAGTTAGGGTGCTGGTGACAGGAGGCTCAGGCTTGGTAGGAAATGCCATTCACCATGTGGTCAAAGAAGAGGGCACAGCCAGAGAGGGAGAGGAGTGGATTTTTCTCTCCTCTAAAGATGCAAACCTCATGTGAGAAGTTGAGCCCACTGACTTCAGTTGGTGCCACCATTAAAGCCAGTTTATATTGAGATATGTGTAGACTAACAACCCACAGTACAGTTAACACAATATGAATCCTTCTCCCCTTAGGAACTTGGAGGAGACACGGGCAGTGTTTCAGAAGCACCAGCCAACACATGTCATCCACCTGGCTGCAATGGTGGGAGGTCTTTTCAAGAACATGAGGGTCAACCTGGACTTCTGGGTAGGATCATGTCACAATAGGGGAACATAATGGAGCATTACATTTCCAAACTGGAACGCTTACTGAAGTCAAAATCTTCCATGTTAAGTTGGAGGAACCTCACCAACACATAGTTTAATATTCAAGATGGCTGCTTCCCACATCAACAGTGGGAAAGCTGTAGTAATATAGTTATTTTACACTTCTGTCTGATTTGTGACTCCTTAAATCAGTCGTACACAGAGCATTGTCTATCTGTGGATGTGTTGCTACAGAGTTTGCATGCCAAAAACACGCCGTAATGCGTTGTTATCAACTGGTGCTAACAATGGCTAACCTGACTAGCGGTTTTACCACTTGTTAACTGGAGAAGTGCCCTTGTAAACTCAGGGCACTCAGGGCCAGTTCCAACCTCTGATTTCAAAGTTAAATGGAAAGCACCATAAATGAGCAGTGTTCCCACTGTTTGATCAGTGAAACATGCATTTGAAAGGTGTCTTTATCAACAGTATTCCAGATGTATTGTAAATGATTACTTACCAGTTTATCCATCCCTCTCAGAGGAACAATATCCACATCAATGACAATGTGCTGCAGGCAGCACATGAAGTGTCTGCGGTCAAGGTGGTGTCTTGTCTTTCCACCTGCATCTTCCCTGACAAGACCACCTACCCCATTGATGAGACCATGGTGAGTCTGGCGTAGGGGCAGGGCTGGTGCCTCTGGCTGCTGGTCTGTATAGTGGCTCACTGACTTTCTGTTGATCTCTTCACACCAGATCCATAATGGCCCGCCACACGACTCCAACTTTGGCTATTCCTATGCAAAGAGAATGATTGATGTATATAACAGGTACGCTTCCTGTCTTCCTGTTCATTCCTTTTAATGAAGTGGTTCTTGTAGGGTGTGTTGAGACCCCTGCAATAGGTCGCAGTATGACGTCAGGGGAGATGATTCAAACAATTTCTAAATTATTTTGTAGTTTAATTAATACGCTCCTTTGTGTGGGTCGGAGTTCACCTGGTTTGCATATATCATAGTATGTTTGCCAATGACTTTGTGTGTGATTTAGGGCCTATTTTCAGAAATACGGGCAGTGCTACACAGCAGTGATTCCTACTAATGTGTTTGGTCCTGGTGACAACTTCAGTATAGAAGATGGCCACGTATTGCCAGGCCTCATACACAAAACATACGTCGCTAAAAGTAAGTAGACATCACTGTTTATTACCAAACAGTAGCACACATACTGTAGGACATTGGAGTCGAGCCTTAAAGGAACTCTGTATGATTTTGTCTGCCACTAGATGGCACACTAAGAACCAGCATCTCAGACCAAAACAAATGCTTCATGGGCCACACACACAAATGATGAAAAATGAATTAATTTCCACATATATGTGTATTGCTTTGTTTGCTAGAGGAGGGAAAGCCCCTGGTGGTGTGGGGTTCTGGCACTCCCAGAAGGCAGTTCATCTATTCTTTAGACCTGGCTCGCCTATTCATATGGGTTCTGAGGGAGTATAATGAAGTGGAGCCCATCATACTCTCTGGTGAGCGCTCATATGCAGCAAACATGCTGGAATAAAGCTGTATTGAATGATTCTAAGTGCGACAGCTAAGAAATGTGTTCGCTTTTCTGACCGGTCACAGTTGGGGAAGAAGTCGAGGTGTCCATCAAAGAGGCAGCAGAGGAGGTTGTGAAGGCACTGGACTTTAAAGGTGAAGTACTGGTATCCTTTTTGTCCAGCAATAAGCAGATATTCACTCTGTTGGGATACAAGCAAGGATATGGTTTTGGACTTAGCTGGCCTAGTAATGCATGTTATGAGTGCTTAGTCGATTTTTACAGTGTTTTACGCTAGCTAGCTAATTTAGCATATTGGGTGTAATGGTAAGGCGCTGTCAGAGTTTATAACAGGGTTCCCACTTGTTATGGAAATTCTGGAATATCATGGAATTTTCAAGTCTATTCCAGACATGGAATGCCTGGGAATTTTATCTTTTTTTTAGTTGAATCATGGAATATCAGGGAATTTTCTTTGCATCACATTTCAGTTTTAGTTGCCATTCATAATAATCTTACTGGATGTGGCATTATATTTTTAGATTAAATTATTGGTCTGAATTTTTATGTAGAATATCCTCACTTAAATTTTCCATTTTTTTTATTGTCACAATGCAGAATGTCCCATTTACACAGATATCATTCTGGTGTCCTGTTCATTATAGGTCATGGATATTCAGATTTTCTGTCAGTGAGAGGCAGGTAATATTTAGGGAATTTGACATTATACTTGCAGTGGGAACCCTGTTATAAGATGCAAATACTTAACAGACAGTCTATGTCTTCATAGCCTTTTCATAGTGCAGTTGTACCAATATGTGTACCCTGTATGTGTATGTACGTAAATGGCTGACACACACAAGGAGAAAGAGGAGAATGGTCCACCTTGCATAAAGCCAGGCGTTGATAGTCATTCAGCCTTGATTGTTATGTAGGTGGTTTTCTAGTCCATTTCCTAACAACAAATCGCTTAGGTTGCGGACTACATATGACTGACGGACGTCAGTTCTATTGTAGAAGATGCATTTTGAAACTGAATTACAGCACATTTACACTTATAATGTATAAGTATATAAGAAGAAGAAAAAAAACTCTACATGAAAGATATGTATAGGCCAAGGCCTGTATTTCCCATATGAATGTGTCTCAATGTAAACAAACAGTTTCATGCAGAGACATGCTATGTCACATGCATTGTTTTTTTGGCACCTTTGACTGTTGCTTATGAATTCAGTCAGTCAGACCAAGCCTATGGAAGCAATTCTGGTTGAACTGTGGCAGGAGCAACACTTCACATCCAGCATGCTGCTGATTTGTGTAGGATCGATGACTTTGATACATGATGTTGTGTTAAACTATGTCATATAAACTATGCACAAAAAAGTAAGGACATTTGTGAACCTTGTGGGATCAGTTTGGGCATGCCATTTGTGCCAGAGTGACCAACACAACCATGTTGGGGACAAACGCTGGTTGAAGAATGGGATGCCATCCCTCAGCAGTGTGACCAGACTGGTGACCAGCATGAGGAGGTGCCAGGGTGTGTATGGTTCATCCACACGCTACTGACGCTCCTGTTAAATAAATACATGGTTAAATTGCCAATATGTCTAGTTTCTTCAGACTTAAATCATCCAACCCACCAAACAAGAGTCAACAGCAAAGAAACACAGTTTGGCATTGTAAGGTTTGGGCACAACCCACATACTCAGCACTGCTGCTCATCCCACAAATGCATGTAAATAACCAGGCTTTCCAATGGTATAACATTTATTACCAAGAAGCAAATAAATAATCTACCAAACACACATTTCCTTACTTTTGTGTTATGTTTATATATATATTATACATTAGCTGACAGCTATTGATGTCCTTGACCAGTGTCCTCCAGTATGACACCAGCAAATCAGATGGCCAGTTCAAGAAGACTGCCAGCAATGCAAAGTTGCTGCGTTACCATCCCAACTTCACTTTCACCTCCTTCCACCAAGGTGACATGGGCATTGGTTTGTGTTGTTGGTATGAAATGTTCAAATGTTGCATGGCTCTGCAGCTTGTCATCACTGACTTTTTCTTGCTTACAGCTTTGAAGGACACTTGTGATTGGTTTGTGGCCAACTATGACACAGCCCGCAAGTGAAAGATGTTCCAGACGGCTCTGCAGTTAATGAGAACTAGCCACCCGCAACAGGAGCAAGATAAAACAAGGGTGGGGTCAGTAGAAGTAGTGGGGTTGATAGAAATCATGAAGGTGGCTCGTCCACCCAGGCTGAGATCTGAACGGTGCAGGCACTGTAAAGATCATGTACCCCCAATGTTGTCAAGGAGACAAATTAAACACTGGGAAGTTCTAACCCATAATGATACTGGCAGGGAGAAGCAAAAGTTAGTTGGGTTCTTAAGCTTGGATTAATGCAATGAGAGTGTAAATCAAGACATATATACACACTTCATATTACAGTAGAATTATCTATTTCATTATCTCAGCCTCCTTTATAGCAAACCTCTGCAAAGGCAAGACCAAGGTCCGGATGCAGCCAGTCTATCCCACCCACCATACAAACATTAACACATGAAATGATTTGATGAGCTGTGTAGAACAACTATATTTACTGCTGCGCATTAACACATTGTGTAGAACAGAAATGTTATAAAAATGGTGTCGAAATAAGCATCAATGTAATTATGCAAGTTAACAAAGTTAGCTATGTTGTGTTTAGAAAGCTTTAGCATGTTTATTAAAAATGTAATGTAGCCCAGTGTTTTCAATGGTGTAAGGGTCACAGGCCACCATACATTGCATTTGAGCATTAAATGAGAGCTCATTACACCATTATGATTTTAAAATCACATTGTATGCATGCTGCGTAGCATGTGCACTACTGCACTCAAAAAAAAAAAAAAAAAGTTATAGAGGCACTGAGCTGTATGAAGCCACACAGCTCTATAAAGGTTGTGATATATTCCACCTGTAGCCATCAGAATGTTCTGCTACAAGTAGCCATTAATCTGATGAGCCCTATGAATAATGTCTGTCCTTAAGACGACTTTACACCTGCCCATTTCTCCGACATCCAGTCGTGGCTTTGTTTGAAAACTTTAATGTAAACATTAAAACAGATGCCATAAATAATTAAGAACAATCAAAAAAAAACTTCCATTATGTTTTAGTTTTCCACAAATAGTGTTACCATGTAGCAAAAGTACAGTAAAAGTAGAAACAGCAGGTTTTAGCTCAGATGACCAGCTCAAGTGTTAAAACATGACATAGCAAGACTTCTCTCCAGGACTACATGAAACGAGAGCCAGAATCCAAGAAAGAGGCCATTCAGATGTGCATGTAGGAGGTGGAGCTTGCTTCGTGAATTCTGCAGTACTCTTGTCCTGGGACAGCTCTCTTCTTACAAGCCTTCCCAGTCTTTGTTACACCACTGCACAACTGACGGCCAGACAAAGAGCTGCCACAGGGAAATGTGAGAAGCACAGTTGGATTAGTTATAAATAAAACTACAGTTACGATGAACAACCCGTTTGGTAGCAATTCAAACTTGTCTGGTATGAGACAAATAAACATAGAATTTGTTTTGAGTTCATTTAAAATTCTGTTTTACTGCAAATACAAGCAATCCACTTTGGAAATTAAATGGCAAACTGACCTGTTGCTGGTTACAGATTGATTAGGACTTGCACTTCTAGAGTCATTCATACTGTCAAAAACACCCCCCAAATTCCTCAGGGCAATATCTTCAGCCTTGGAAAAGAAATATATACACATTTTTATAGAAAGTGGAATATATTCAGCTACAGTCTAAATACATGCTGTGCTACATATTATGGTCACCACAGAGAGGCCAGGTCGTCTTGAGTGCCTGGGCGTGGATTGAATGGGGGTGTCCATTATGGGCACAAATCTGTCCAAAAAGGCCTGTGCAGATATACCTGGGTCACCTGTATACAAAATGACAGAGCATAATCACACTTTCATGGATTCATGCTTTTATTGAAAGAGACAACCCTAATGAGTCCTTACCAAATATGACGCTGTCCTCATCCATGTAACCCTCCTGCTCACCTCTGAAGCACAGCAGTATTGTTACACCACAAATATGGAAATGTCAGTCCACAAGACCGTTTGACCCAATAGGCTTACCCTATTGGAGTAGAGGAGGGTGGAACTATGTGGTGGTTATATGGCCTCTGTCGTTTTCCTGGTTCCTCCATTTTACATGGTGGTAGTGGTAGAGACTTGGCTGACTTCTGTGTGATGCAGGAACACGCCCACAGCAGCTGCCTGACAAACCAATGACCTGCGCGCACACAGGCGTTCAGTCAAACACAAGCTTGTCCAGCCACCACTCTCCTGGCCTGTAGCGCATTAAAGTCATACCCAGAGAGAGCGTGACCAGCAGCATGCTCAAAGCGGTCAGGTCCAGCGCCGGCTGCTGGTTAATCTGCGCTACTGCGTTGAGTGGCACGGTCAGGAGCAGCACGGCCCGCGAGAACAGCGGACACTGCAGGAAGGCCAGCAGGACGGCGCACAGCAGGAAATAGCCCACGTGCACAACACACGTCCACATGGCAGTCAGGCTCATACCTGTCAGTGAGGCGGCCATGAAGTCACATGATGCAAAAAGAACACAACCACTATACAGCAAGCCTTACGCAGATACTGTGCACGTGTAATCATGACATTTGTATCCACACAGTACTTAAATATGGGCCTGCTGTAATGGTTCAGCATCAGTGTAGCGCTGGTTTGATATTCGTACAAAAGCAGGTTGCTCCTAAGGTGCGTGAAATAGCACAGAGCATCACTGCCCACAAGCTCTCTTAGAAGTAGTAGATGTGGGCATGAGGCTCACCTGCCCAGCCCAGATAGCTCTGGATCACGTGAAGCCTCTCCTCAATGCGGACTTGCATGTTGTCCACGCAGCGCAGCAGGAAGCCCAGCGTGCCGTTCATGCGCTGCAGCTTGCTCATTACGTCAGTGTAGTACTGTGCCGTCTGACCCTGGTACTGGAGGAAGCCCACCATGCTGTGGTCTGGGCCGCCCGTGGCCAGCAGGGTTAGAAACAGTAGATGGAGACACACTCACGCGTGTTCAAATGGCCTCTTTCCACGTACCTATTTTATGGTAGATGTCCTGAGCCCGGTCTCTGACGTCAGACAGATCTTGAACAATAGCCTTGTGGCTCTCCTGCACCTCAGAGCCCTGGTCCTTCAACTGCTCGCTCACATTCTCTATAGGAATCCATAAAAGACAGGAGGATTGGGATGACAGGTTTCAATCCTGAGCCCACTCCATGACACAGTGCCAATACATCCAAGATGTCAGGGTTGGCCCTCTAAACAAACAGCATTTACCTACGAGCCTGACACGCACGCGCACGCACGCGCACACGACTTACTAGATTGTTAAATTACACTGCAAAACCTGGACCATCATGATGTATTTGACATGATGACAGAAACCAGTTTGTTGCTTGCAGTTGTGAGGATTTGCACTTTGTAACATTGCATCAAACCCCAGTACAAGTGTTGCATCTCCACCTAGTGGTGAAATATCAGCATTGCATTATACACCTGTTACCAATCAAACTTTATTCAGAGACCCACACACGTTAAAATGACCAATTAGAGACTGCAAGGTGACAGTCCTCACCCATTCTCCATGTAATGCCCTGGATGAGCTGTGCTACCAGCTGCTGGCCAGAGGCAATGAGGGCCTTCTCCTGGCCCAGCTGCTCCAGGTTGGCCTTCATGGAGTTCTCCAGTTGGCCCTGGCCCTCCCACAGATGCTCCTGCTGGGCCTGTAGAGCGCTGTGACCCTGCAGCAGCTTGTCCAGGGAGGCTGCAGTCAGCTCCTTCAGCTCCACTTGGCCCTCCTGTGTGTGTGCGAGCACATGTGTGTGTGTGGGGGGGTTAGCATTTCAAACACAAGGCGCACACACTGTGCGCGTCGACGAAGAATTACCGACTTTGAGGTCTTGCATAGCGTCTAGTTGGCTGGTGGCCGTGGAGATGAGGGCATTGACAGTGAGCTCCGCCCGCCGACGGAAATGCTGCTGGCGCGTGGCGTAGCACACGGAGCGCGCTCGGTTGCTCACTATGTGGTATGCGTTCCACGTGTCGGCATCCATGTCCGCTGTGCACTGCTTAATGGTCTGAGAAGACAGAAGGAGACAGATTTTAATGTGGCTTTAGTCACTTCTGGGTAACAGCTGTTCCTTAATATGGACCATGTGCTTGCCATTTCCTCTGTACACGGGTAGGTCCTGCGCCCTTCAACTTGGGCTTGGCAGTTGAACAGCACCACTCCGAGTTTGGCCAGCTGCTCTTCTGACAGGCTCTCACAGGTTGACTTCAACTTAGCCACCACCTAGCAGAGAGCAGGTATTGAAAGGTTATTGTCAGATATTGCAAGCCAAATTCAACAAATATCTCCTCGCATTTCGCTAGCTCACCATTCTCTATGCATGTTGAAAAAAGAACGAGATACTTGTACACAGCTCTGGCTCCATAAACATAAAGCCGTTGCACTACTCTTTGCATTTCAACTTGTGAGGTGCCGCCACCAAGGAGGACCGCAGAGCAATACAGTTTTGATTTGAACTCAAAATTAGCAAGACTGACTGACCCTGCTTTTAATAGCAAGGTAAAAGGTCCAAACAATAGCTTGGCAGTGGGCAGACTGGTACCTACCCTGTAATGGCAACTGTCCAAAGGGCTAAGGTCCATCTGCTTGGCCTCTGCCAAGAACTTCTCATCAATGACGGTCATTTCAAATGCAGGGGCATCTTTTGCACTTGGTTCTGGGCTCGACGGTGTAATCACTGCTGGAGGAGTCTCCTTTTGTCTCAGCCAGTCAAATAACCCACTGACCGCAGGACACTGTGCAGCCAGGACACTTATTAACAGTAACTGGCAGAGCAAACACAGCGTCATCTGAAAAAAAAAGAAAAAAAAAATATTTAGGAAAAAAGTTAGTTAGTTAGAACAAGATACCTGGCGACTTTGTACAGTGAAAATTTGATATCTTGGCTCTGAATGCGACAACATTTAAAGATAAGAAGTAGGCAACACTTTATTTCAAGGCTCTTTATATACACAAACAAAAAGAAAGTACAGCCCTTAGTGGTCCACTTAATGTTTTGAAGATTATAATCTATATTTTAAAGTATATTATTTGGTAATAAATTAATGTGCATTCAACAATCCATAGACGTCGCCTGACCATTTTGTTCACTGGTGATGCTCTAACCCTTCAATGCAGCCATCTTTTGTCCAGATTTGTTTTGTGGGCCATTAAGCAATGATTATGCTCAGTTTAATTGAGCCAGGTCAAGTGATTGATATAGCAGACATTCCACTTTACATGTGGGGTCCTTACTCTGCTGCAAGTTTAGCACCATCCATACTAGGACTCTTGGGCATTTGGTAAGACTTTTAACCCTGGTGCTGTTGTCAAGTCACTTAATATTGACCTTGCACATAAAATTAACTATTCATCACTTTAAATCCAATGTAGCCTACTGTACTTGGGAGTACACGTTAAAACCAAACAACGTGTACTGGATAAACATGGGTCGGACTGTAAACAAAGACCTGACTCTGCCCGGGCATGTCTACGACACCCTCATGACAGGAGGACCAATTGCGACTATACAGAACGAGAATTCGTTGTTTTTAAAATCACATATTAACGTCAGAAAATACACCACCCTGTTCAATAAAATGTAGGCCTATTTATAATAATATTTTGCAGCAATACCTTTTTTTGCAGAGCATAAATACGTGCCGCTAAATACTGATGGCAGTAAAATAACTCGCTACGGACACCTTCATTATAGCATGCATATAAAAAACATTAAATATACAAAACTACCTTTATTGCCAATTCTAGCGACGGTCCCTTCACAGAAAGAGGTGCATGCCACAAACTCCCAGGATCCGCAGCTGTTAAAAAGCAGCAGCTAATTTTGTATAGCCATCAGTTACCCCGCCCCTTGATGGTGACTGTGCAAGCCAATCAAATTATTGTAGGGTGCGTTCAGTAAACATAACGTTTATTGCTGTTTAACACTTTCCCTGCATTCAGGATGGTATAACGTTTGCTACATGTTCAATGAACCGAACAGCAGTAGACTGAACAGCAAGTTACAATGACAAAGCGATCGTTTGTGTTTTAGTCTACTACTTTAGATTGTTGTGTTTCAGCAGTACATGCACAAGATGATGGTGGTAGAACCAGCATAGTAGAACCAACTCATATCATGCTGTGTCCACATATTCCGATTTTGAATTTAATGCGTTTCATATCAGAATGAGACGGCATACATTTAAGTTGGAAAGAATATGTAATAAAAGCAACATTTGTTTGTAGGCTACTGTAGTGACTGACGATGATGACATAAAATACTTAGAAAACACCCAGGTATGTGGCTACACTTCCTACACGTCACAGCCAATTAAAAGCAGCAAACGTCTTTAAAAGTAGTTTAATAACGTTTTGAACGTTTTCGAGAAATTTGTCGTTAAAAAATTGAACGTTCGTTCACTAAACACACCTTTTATTTAGGCTACTGGACGACACTATTTTCTCAAAAACATTCTTGAACTACTTTCAAAGACATATGTGGTGTTAATTTGGGTGTGGTGTTGTTCAATGACGTATAGACTATTAAAAGTAAAGCTAAATATTGGTAATTTGGATCTGAAAACGGTGTGCCCCGTTATGCTACTGTTTCCTGGTTGCGATATTCCCACACAATGATGTGAAACGGTGGGGGCCTTTCAGTGTAAATCTAACGTGTCATAAAGAACAAAATAAATTATTTGAACGTTCAGAATTGTCAGTCCACTGAACGCACCCAGAAACGTTGGTGCGTTGTTGTGTTCAACGCATCGCCGTTGCAAGGGCTTTTGGCTAAACTGCGCACTGCCTTTATAATAAGGTGGTTTGCATACACGTCTCTGTTGATTGGGTAGCACTCCTCTGACACACGTGAGGAAACGAACATTAAAGCTTGCTGCACACCGTTTCGATGAAACTGGTCGTAGCAAAAGGTTAACACCGTTTTCAGATTGAACGTGCCCCATGTCTGCACTGCGCCCGTGCATCTGTGGCGTGTTCTGACATAACTGGGACAGTTTAGGAAGACACTCTGCTTCATCTGTGCAAAACGTCGTACGTATCTCAAATTAAACAGGTGAACAAATACACACACATGTGTAATACATACGAAGAGCCGTTGCATTGACTAAAATCCTTACTGTCCTATGCGCAATCATTTAGAAGTTTGTTAAACTCCGGGTAACATTATGGTTGTCCAGTCAAAAAACACACGTGCATTGTATTTCAATAATCTCTCCCTATATTATTTTCCAGCTAACGTTGGCTAGATGCGCTAGCTATCAGGTTTGGAGTTTGTTGTCTGTATGTATTTTTGGAGATGTTATTCTTACTTAAGCAACCCTTTTGGACACAGCTGGATGGATCGCAGATGTTAACGGCGGCGGCGGCAGCAGCAGAGCTCGGGTTTTTAACTCTGACTGCTAGAGGCTAGCAAGATATAGTACAGTACCTCAAGATACCAAGATATCTGCGCATCGATTTGTCTGCTGATCTGAGGGTTATCCCCTCTACAGTAGCTTTAGCTACTCTTCCAGAACAATGGATGAATCTGCCATTAAGAAACAAAACTGGGACGTGAATGAGACAGAGCTGTTTCTGGAAATTCTCAAAGATCTTGACATGAAGAAATGCTTAGACGGGAGGAAAGTTAGGAACAACAAACTCTTCAAGGTGGCACAAATAAGAATGACTTCGGCCGGCTACCATAGATCAGTGGATCAGTTAAAAATTCGGTGGAAAGTTCTCAAAAGTGCATATTATAAATACAAGCGACAACCCCAGTCCAACGCCGCTTCCAAAATACAGGGTTGGTGGCGTTATGAGAAAACGATGATTGCGATCATGGAATCTAGGCATACCCTAGTAGGAACTGTAGTCCATACTGATAAAATTGACGACGTGACAGAGGACTCTGAAGGCGAAACATCTGTGCTGCTTTGGCCTCAGCCCTGCCAGGAGAACTCCCGTCTGAAACTGGATTTGATTGTAGGAGTGATAAGATGTGCGGTGTAAAATGGGGCAAAACAGTTTGGTTTTATTATTAATACTATCAGTTTGGGATGTCACATCTCCCTTTAAGACAAAAACGAAGCCTAAAGTTAACCCACGAGACCTATGCGATGTACATGATCAGAATGTAATGTTGCACTTCATGCCACTCAACGTTTGCCCTTTCTCCTGTAGATTAAAGCTGACCCAGAGATGGATTCACCGCTAAGGATTGGTTTTATTGGTGCAGGAAACATGGCTTATGGAATTGCAAAGGGCATCTTGTCAGGTACATTGTGAGAGAGGAGTGAAGCAAGGAAAATATGTAACTGAAGGAAGCTGACTCTCTGTTATGGTTTCAGGTGATGTTTTACCCACAAGTGTCAAAGTGAGTGCTCCATCTTCGAGGAACTTCAGCAGATTTCAGGTATTCATTTCCTCCTTCAAAATAGACATACCAGCTGGTTTGCAACACAAACATCCGTTGAACTGTCCATTGAAACAGTTTTAAAGGGCTGGCACTTTCAAAAAATGCTTTGCAGGTGATTGGCTGTGCCTAATTCTGAAGACAGTTGGGAGAAAAGTAAAAACATATTTTCCATTGAGAAAAGCCTTTAGTGCAGTTCTTTGCTCTTCTACATTCTAATAAAACTGATGCTATTGCAGCATCTACCCTTAAAAAGGACCATTGTTGTTTTCGAGTCGCTTTTCGCGGTCATAACACCTAAGAAAACCACACCTGTAGCTAACTGTAAGATACTGGTTGGTCAAAGCACAAGGTTTTCAAGCTCTCCACGCTGATTCTTGCAGCAAAGTCAAACTGAAGCTTGCTCACAAGCCTCAAAATCAGCTTGCTATTCAGGCAATTACTGTCTCTGTAGATTGTGTGTTTGCATGCTGACACAAGGAAACTCAACACATGTCTTATAACTGCTTCTCAGGATTTGGGGATTGCGGTGACTCACTCCAACACAGAGTTGGTCTGTGGTTCAGATCTAGTCTTCTTGGCAGTCAAACCTCACCTGGTTCCAACGGTCCTCAGTGAGATATTCCAACATGTCAGTCAGAAACACATCATTGTTTCTGTAGCAGCAGGCGTAACATTGGCAACGATCGAGGGGGTGAGTCCTACTTAGTAGTCCTACAAATGGTCTATTGGAGGAACTCTTCTGGATAATCATTTAAATCAAGTAATTTCTTATATTTCCCATGTCTAGCTACTGCCTGAGAGTTCAGCGGTGATCCGGTTGATGCCCAACCTACCCTGCCTGCTTCAAGAGGGAGCCATTCTGTTTACAAGAGGACACAGTGCCAAGCCAGAGGATGGAGCTCTGCTTCGCTCCCGACTGCAGCACTGTGGGCTGGTGGAGGAGGGTCCAGAAGCATGGATCGATGTACACACTGGTCTTAGTGGAAGCGGTGTTGCCTTCGTAAGTTCTTTGGGGCAACTATACAGCTAGTGCATCTGGCAAGTATTCACAGCGCTTCACTTTTTCCACATTTTGTCATGTTACAGCCTTATTCCAAAATGAATTGAAATAATTTCTTCAAAAGTCAACACACAATACTCCATAATAAAGTAAATTAAGTAATTTATTACAAATAAATCACATGTAATTAAGTATTTACAGCCTTTGGTCAATACTTTGTTGAAGCACCTTTGGCAGCAATTACAGCCTCAAGTCTTTTTGAGTATGATGCTACAGGCATGGCACACCTACTTTTGGGCAGTTTCTCCCATTCTTCTTTGAAGGACCTCTCAAGCTCAATCAGGTTGGATGTGGAGCATCTGTGCCCAGCCATTTTCATATCTCTTCAGAGATGTTCAATCGGGTTCAGGTCTGGGCTCTGGCTGAGCCACTCAAGGACATTCACAGAGTTGTCCCTAACCCACTCCTTTGTTATCTTGGGGGGGCTTAAGGTCGAACTTTCTCCCCAGTCTGAGGTCCAGAGCGCTCTAGAGCAGGTTTCTGGATGTCTCTGTACATTGCTGCATTCATCTTTCCCTCTCCCAGTTCCTGCTGCTGAAAAACATCCCCACAGCACCATGCTTCACTGTAGGGATAGTATTGACCAGGTGATGAGCGGTGCCTGGTTTCCTCCAGACATGACGCTTGGCATTCAGGCTAGGGAGTTCAATCTTTGTTTCATCAGACCTTAGAATTTTCTTTTTCATGGTCTGAGTGTCCTTCAGGTGCCTTTTGGCAAACTCCAGGCGGGCTGTCGTGCCTTTTACTGAGGAGTGGCTTCCGTGGCCACTCTACCATACAGGCCTGATTGGTGGAGTTGCTGCAGAAATGGTTGTCATTCTGGAAGGTCTCCTCTCTCCACGGAGCAATGCTGGAGTTCTGTCAGAGTGACCATCGGGCTCTTGGTCACCCCATATCGGTGTATGAATGTGTGTGCGAGTGGGTGAATGTGAGGCAAAATACTGTAAAGCGCTTTGAGTGGCTGAAAAGTTAGAAAACCGCTATATAAATGCAGTCCATTTACCATTTACCTCCCCGACTAAAGCCCTACTCCCCCGATCACTCAGTTTGGCTGGGTGGCCAGCTCTAAGAAGAGTCCTGGTGGTTCCAAACTTCTTCCATTTACAGATGATGGCTGCCACTGTGCTCATTGGGACCTTCGATGCTGCAGAAATCTTTCTGTAGCCTTCCCCAGATTTGTGACGCTATACAATCCTATCTTGAAGGTCAGACAATTCCTTAGACATCATGGATTGGTTTGTGCTGACACACACTGTAAACTGTGGTACCTTTATATAGACAGGTGTGTGTGCCTTACCAACTCATGTCCAATCATCTGAATTTGCTACAGGTGGAATCCAATCAAGTTGTAGAAACATCTGAAGGATGATCAGTGGAATCAGGATGTGCCTGAGCACCATGAAAACTTGTGTACATGTGATTCTTTTGTCTTTTTTATTTTGAATAAATTTGCTAAAATGTAAATCGAACGTTTTTCACTTTGTTATTAGGGAGTATTGTGTCTAAAACTTTAAAGGGAAAATTATTTGAATCCATTTTGGAATAAGGCTAACAACAAAATGTGGAAAAGGTGAAGCGCTGTGAATATTTTACGGATGTGTGTGTGGTTCTCTTGTGACTGTCAACTCACTTCAGTTAAAAGGATTGTTTATGCATGTTCATTAGATTATTACCTATAGTAGTATTTAAAAAATGAATAGATGAAGGTGAATATCATTTGCTGTTTATTTAATTTGGTATCTGCATGGGATTCATTCTGCAGGTGTATCTGTTTGCTGAGGCGCTTGCAGAAGGAGCTGTTAAAATGGGAATGCCAAGTGCTCTTGCTCACAGCATTGCATCTCAGACTATTCTGGTTAGTTTAATGCTCTTTCTTCCATGTAGCAAATAAAGCTGTTGGTTTTGTTGTCAAGGGATTTGCTGTATACGATAGGCTAAATAATATCCATGGATAAGCATTTCTTAGCCAGCTCTCTTCTGCTGCAGGGTGCTGGTAAATTGTTGCGGGACTCTGGGAAGCACCCAGCTCAACTTCGCTCTGAGGTGTGCACCCCAGGGGGAACTACCATCTATGGGCTCCACACCCTGGAGCAGGGTGGTGTGAGAGCTGCAGCCATGAGTGCTGTGGAGTCTGCTACAGAGAGAGCCAGAGAGCTCGGTCGCAAGTCTGAAGCAGCTCAATGCAGGAATTAACGTCATTCAGTCTTACTTGATCAGAGGACCTTGTATGAACTGTAAGCAAATGGACCTTTATGCCCAAGGCTCTCAGTATGTTGTCATGGTGATGGTGATATCATTTTTTGTGTGTGATGTATTGATGTTGATTAATTATTACTTCAGATTAATACTACTGATGGACAAGGCCTTATCCTGAAAACTCTTAATGTTGATGATGTGAAGTCTAAGCTTGAGATGGTCTATTTGAGATGGTATATTTACGTACAACTTTAAATCCATAACAGTTGGCACAGGTATGGAAAATGCTAATAAATGCAAAAATTAGTTATTTGTATATTGTTCACCTACACTCACCTAAAGGATTATTAGGAACACCTGTTCAATTCCTCATTAATGCAATTATCTAATCAACAATCACA
>JAODUE010054560.1:0-17462 GCA_027564755.1 Amblyopsis hoosieri | reverse complement strand
TCTGGCTCTAGACCGCAGCATGCATACAGACAGACAGACAGACAGACAGACAGACAGACAGACAGACAGACAGACAGACAGACAGACAGGACACTGGCGTGTATCAAGCTCCCCGTGTGGCAGGTGTGCTGGAAGTTCAGCCTGTCTGGATGTACAGCGCAAGGCCTAAAGACAGCAGTTGACAATCACCAGACTGGTGCTCAACAGGACCACTGGCAGGTCAAGCGCTCCACTTGCGCTGCGATGAGACAGCGAGTTCCCTTTTCTGCAAACGACATCTCTTTGGGGGCGGGGGGGGGAGAGAGAGAGAGAGAGAGAGAGAGAGAGAGAGAGAGAGAGAGTGTCAAGCTTTAGCTGCATAAACAAGAAAGAACGAATGAGGAAGGCAACTGATGACAGAGACGTGGGGAGAAAGATAGAGACAGATGTGAAGAAACTGTTGTTTTATGAAAAGCAGAGCTTTTCCTCAGGATGGAGATGGAGGGCATTGTGAAAACACGTTAGAAGAAAACACTGAAGATGGGGAAGAAGGGGGGGGGGGGGTAGACAAAAACAACAGATGAAGGAAACGGAAGAGATGAAGGAGCAATACTGTGCTGCCGTTTCTCAACATCCCAAACGAGTCTTTCTTCCGTCTGTCAAGTTATTAGTCGGGACATGGAACGGGAGCGACGCTTGAGAAGGCATCTGGGCCTAGCAGCCATGAACTTAAAGGGCATCTGTCAACGCACTTTACAGCACAGCTCTTATGTGTAAATTAGAACAACGGCTCCGATGTAAACATCCTCTCCTCAACCCTTTCACAACGGGAACTAAATGTGTCAGGACTGGGTGGTAAAAGGCATTCGGTTTCTCGTGGTCAAAACTAGGGAGGTATTCCTTCAGCTCTCACCACAGTTTACATTAATGTTTTATTTTATTTTAATTATATTCCGGCTCCCCATGAAGAGTTTATTTTGACATACAGTAGGCCCACTGCAACATATGGAACAACCCCACCAGCAATTGGCTCGCAACCCTTTTCAGGTAATGACCCGCAACAATCCAGCCAGGTTTCAGATGCCAGACAGATCTTTACTGTACTCGTTTTGCACCTTGGTGAAAAACTGCAGGAGGACAAATGACTCTGCAGTACATCACCGTCCAACCCCGCAGGGACGGCATGGGTCAAGGCTAGTCAGGCCTCCCCGACTGGCTGTACAAGCTGAGCAGGGTGGAAGCACAGGCTGGGAGACGCTAAGCTAATGACTTTTACAGCCACTGAGCCTGTTAGTCAGAAAGCGACCTCCCTCTCCCTCTCTCTCTCTCAGAATAAACGGTTGACACTGTCTTAAGCTACTTTATCCCCCTAATGAAAACGTGTTTACCTTGCACACACAAATTTAGATAACATGTTAATGGTGATTTCCTGTTTTATGTATTACTGTAACCATAGAATCTAATTCAAGAGTTCACTTTTTTCCCCTCAGACATTTTCCAAACCAAAGACAAAAATACAATCAAACACTCGTGCACGCACACCCGCACGCATGCCTTGGCTTGCTGTGTACAAAGGAAGATGTTTGGAATAAGGCGGTAGATCGCGACATTACTTCCATATGCGAAGGGATGAAGCCCAGACGAATTAAACAGAAATCTGAAAACAGTTTACTTGTCAGGTTTCACCAGCCAATCACTCCAGCTGCAATTTCACACAGATACTTGGAGGGCCGTGTGCGTTTCTGCATGTATTTCTGTGTGTGTGTGTGTACTACATGAACAAGAGAAAAATAGATCCTTTTATCTAATGAACCTAATCTAGAGGATCATATAACACATGGAAAAATATAGAGAAACATCCGTGTTTGTTTGCGTGCGCACAAACACACACACACACACACACACACACACACACACACACACACACACACACACACCATTGACTGAAATCAGGTGCAGGCTCCGTTTGCTCTCAGAGTGCCCATTTCTAAACCTTAGTTTGACTTTACGTAAGGCTGGCTCTGCGAGACTATTGCTGAGGTTACATTAGATGGCCATAAGGGGATGAGATGTCTCTGAGCAAGAATCTTAATCGCTTCCGGTGGCCAGGTGGCGCCATCACCATCTGTGTATGAATGTGTGTGTGTGAATGGATTAATGTGAGGCAATACTGTGGCCGGAAGGTTAAAAAAGCGCTATATGAATGTAGTCCATTAACAGTATATATATATAAGTGCAATTCAGACAGTGTTTTTATGGTTTATTTTATGGTGAGGGTTCCCGTTGGGGGGGGGGGGGGTCAGGCTAGCCTGGGGATACCTTACTGGTCTTGCAAGCTCTCCCAGCTTGATTGGTGTCACTGCAGAATCAATTAATTTAAAGATGTACTCAGCAATAATAATACACTTTGTAAAAATCTGAAAATTCTAGGTGCCCATGCTTTGTGCTCTTAAAATGAAACAATCTGGTGTTACTACACATGCACGGGCTCTGTAAACACAACACAAAAAAAAGTGGTGCAGACCGCACCTCACAACACCATCCCAGGATTGGCAATGTGTGTTCAATGTGGGGGGATGGAGTTTCTGAGGGTGCACCCTATGGCACTGACGGGGGAGGTGTTGGTTTTGATTGTTGACGTTAACATTTTTTCTCCGGCAGAATCGCTGACTCCACCTTTAACGCCATTAGTGGTTTCCAGCGTGCCGGTGGCTCAAAGCGGTGTACACGATTGCCTCACATTCACACACACATTCATGTTAGCCATGCAAGGTGCCATCCAACCATCTGGGCCAGTTAGGGTTAGGTGTCTTGCTCAGGGGCATCTCTTGACACTTGGTGAGTCGGCAACAGTATTTATACCAGTGACTTCACTTCATTTGTCTGTCCAAATGATTGAGGCATTTGTTTAACTCTGTACATTCCTTTCCTCCATATTACGTGCTTGGTTTGATGTTTGCCATAAATTAATGGCTTGATTGCAGTAAATTACTCCAGTCAATGGAACTGGAGCTGGAATTACTCCAGTTTGTTGTTTTCTAAATTAATGTATAAACACATCAATTTTTTTATGCCAAAAATGTATATATCTTAATTTAAACAATACGACTATTTTCTCTCCAAACACGAGTAACATTGTACAAACTAACAGTAGAGACCGTGACCATGTTTGAAGGCACGTGGAAGATGTCCTTCCACACTCATCCAAAATACTGATCCTGTTATGGTCTGTGAATAATCAGTCTTCACGTCAACCGAGTGAGCTGATGACTTTCAGGTGCGAGCAGATGATTGGGCCAGCTATAACGAGTCAAGAGCAACCACCATGTAATGACTTTTCAACACAATCCCTTCTTGCCCGATTCTACGGCGTCATTCTGGCCAACCAAAAAAAGTTTATTTTATTTCTCTTTTTCTTCTGCTGACTGTTTCCAGACTGACACCGTTACGCTCGCCATCTCGGGGGGCGGCACTGTTACGCTCACCACTCAGAACAGCTAGCCACGTCCAGCTGAACCGTTTACTGCGAGCCCATCGGCCTACAACCCAGCGATGCGAGTCAAGGTCACGTCAAGGACAAAAGAGAGTCGCGGGCGGAGCCCATCACAAGCCATTAATACAGCGGCGGCGGTGGTTGCCGACGAGGCGCACAATGGCAGCGACTGTACCATCTGTGACTACGTGACCTTTTCATTAGTGCCTGAGTGACGTTGAGGCAAGGCAGCTGGGGCAGGGACAAGAAAATGAGCAGTCACTCAGGCGATGAATAGACCCTTGTATCTTGTCTTCGGCCCAGCAACCTGCAGTCTTTATAGGTATGGTCAGCTATTGCAAGCGAAATGGAAGCTAATACACTTTAAGTCAAATGAACCAAATATCTCCTCGCATTTCGCTAGTTTACCGTTCTCTGCGCGTGTTGAAAAAATATTCCCATACTTCTACACAGCACACCCTGTGTCCACATACAGTAGCACATTTTTCTGAGCGCCAGCGAGTCTTATTTTAATTGTTCCCAACGGGGAATAGAGCATATGCTGCCGCACTCTGCAGTCGAGGGAAAAAGGGCAGCGCCCAGCGCCTTTTTTCAGACTCACTCCGACTTTATTGTGCGGACGCTCCGAGCACAAATATCGGAACTTTCCGGAATGGCGCTGGTGTCATCACTGCAGCTTTTTTTCGGGCAACCAATCGGGCAGAGCGGGAAGTCAAGTGGAGAGGAGAAGTTCGTTTTGGCCATAGCCCCCATCTAACGTGACCTGCATGTCGACATCTCACAATTAATATCACACCAGAGAAATAAAATCGAATGTGCATAAGCATGTATGGTTCACACTGAATGTTGCTAGTGCTTTTATCACCGTATGAAAGCTCGCTTTTTATGTTTTTTATGTTTTATGTTTATGGTTATGTTGACATTCAAGATATTGTCATAGAAACAAAAATTGTGCACAGTGCTTTTTAATGAAATGTAATGAGTTATTTGGACACGGAGAGGAGAGGAGGGGGAGATTGACAGGAGCAGACCAGGCACAGGGTTAACAGAAGCGGGAGGACATGTCCCAAGGGGAGAAACGGGCACCCCCCGTTCGCCTGTGCCCTCTCCGTGCTCCCATTCGACCGCTCGGGATCTGAGGGTTGCTCTGCGAGAGAGCCAATGCATCGGAATGCCGAGTGAGAGCGCCCGCTGCCGAGAAAACAAGGCATGTTTTCCTTGAGCCCCGTCGTTTAATCAGTCGCACGTGAGGAGACGGTCGCCGGGGCAACAACAGAGGAGAGGACGGGAGGGACACCCTGGGCCAAAGCCTTTGATGATCTGTCCAACTGTAGGGAAGATGCTGGTTGCTGCCTAACATGGACTCTGTTTACATACTCATAAGCCCCTATCATTCGCAATATGGCAACAGTACAAACTCGGAATAGGTGAACAGTCTGGAATAGAGGTGTAATATGAGTGTGCACGTCAAATACTGTTGGCATGCACACTCATATTCTACTATTAATTTATTTTGATCTCATATTGTTGCCAGATTTAGAAAGGGCGGGGGGGGGGTTATACTGTATGATTTCATGCAAACACAGTGGATGTTCCCAAAAAAAAAAAAGATTAAAGAAAGAACATAATGGAACCCAAAAATACACAAAACAAGAAACTTATGGGAGAAATTACTTTCACAGCATCTCAAAAAAGACTGGAGTCTTAGATCTACCTACAATATGATCATTTGAATACATGTTAATTACATTATAATAAATATATCTGAAATATTGTAAATATACACTACACTTCAAGAAAATGACTAGAAGTCACCATGACAGAAGGCAATAAAAACCTAAATTAGTCTAAATGTATTCAAAATGTAACTTTTGTGTTTTTTCCTTGTCCATGTGGAAATGTGCCACTTCATACAACAATGGTATTCTAGGATTCATTCCCTCCTGTGCATGCGGGCACGCACACACGCACCAATCCCTGTGGCAGTTTTTAAGATGGTTTATATAAATAAAGAAAATAAAGAAATAAAGAAAAAAATAAAGATAAATCCAGTTCAACCCAGGAAATCACATCAGTGTTCTACTATACATATTCCTGTTTGGCTCGCTCTCCTTGCTTACAGGTATATCCCTTCCCAAGACCACCGCTGCAAAAACCTACAAGCATATCAAATTCCTAAAATAAACATATTTCAAGAAACCTCACTTGCTTTATGGCAATACATACCTATTTCATACGTTTTCCTTTATAGTGCATCTGAGAAAACTGTCAATAGATTTCCTCCTAATTATTCCTGTGGCTGAAATCATTATTGCTGCATATACTACATTACCCACTTAAGGCATTTGACATCCTGGTTTCGTCTTTAGGGTTATAATTAAAATAAACCCTGGAAGCATTTGAATCTATTGGGGTCACGCTGGTTACATAAATCAGAAACAACTATCACATACATCTTTCTGAAGGTCACAACTGCTTCAGCGGTAGCTAGCCATATGACATCCATAATCAAAACAAGGATTATAAAGTATTACAATCCACTGGGGATATAGCACTCACAATAGTGTATCAAAATGGTGACTCTATGAGACATGTTTTTGCATGGTGGAATAGCTTGAGGTGTGGTTTCCCAGCCCACAAAATGTAGGCAGCCAACCTAAACATATCTTATTTTGACCAATTTAAAGAAAATCTGAAATCAATCTGAAATGCACAACGGTATAAGTCATTTAATAGTTTTCTCCAATAGCCTTATTATGTTTCTCTATTTCCAAACCTTACAGTTTAATCGCTGTTGATTCAACTGCCAGTTTTAATGAACAACTCACCACCTTAGTGGGAAAAGCAAGTAGGTATCAACTTGGAGCCCACAACTAACCAGTGACCAGTGTTAACCATACCCTGGACTCGCACCATTAGCTTTCATCAAGTGAAAAACTCCTAAAAGGCTGTGTTGCTAAATTATGGTAAGGCAATTAAAGCTAACTTGTGAAGCTTTGCCAACCTCATTTGAGGCAGCTGGCCTTGACCTCCTCCTACTTAGCCTCTCCGTGGAGATCTCCCACACTCAAATCAATTAGCCGTGCCTCGCCACAGAATCCCATTTCCCCCCCACTCTTACAGTTACAGCCGTTCTGCATCAGGAATATGGTGTATGTTAACACTAAAGCCTGTTGATAGCATTCTGCTAAATACATGCTATCTGTGTTTTCATAATGTTCTTAAGTCTCTCAGTCAACACTATGAAAACATGAGGTTAAATGCACACTGCAATACAGTTGCTCAATAGAACATCTGCAGTCTTTATTGTTGCATTTATGGGAACATTGACTTGTACTGTATATCCAGCATTATAAAAGACCTTTTATCCTTATTTTTGTTTCCAGTAATATGCAGGCTTTGGAACACTTGTGGTTTTAACAGCTGACAAGAACAACAAGCTGTTGCCTGCAGACAAATTAGGTTCTATGGTAGGGCACGCTCTAGTGCTTGTGTGCACCATTTATTGTGTACAATATTTCTCAAAGTGCAAGACAGTCGAACAAAGAAAGAAACCACCAACACAACCACCCCCTTTTTTGCTGTTGTGCAAAGTCTTGTGACTAACAATGCCGTTACAGTGAAAAAAGGAAAAAATAATAATAATAAAGAAATAAAGTACATATAAGCTTGCAAAAACATAGATGGAAGAGGCTCTATAGACAGACATGACAAACGTGCGTGCACACGCACACAAACGTAAAGACAATTCACTCTGGATTCTTTGTGCTTGGTTCGACTTGTCGGGTCATTCTGTGGCGAGCACACAAGCCATTCCCACATCTACGCCAAATGTATCTGCCAAACCGCCGAGAGGAACGGATCGCCTTGATGAAGGCACAAGAGCATTGCACTGTCTGGCTGACCTATGGAGGGAACTCACACACACAAGAGCCGAGTGTCTAACGCACTGGTTGGGAGAGCAGGAGAGAGCTCCGTGCTCGGTGACACGTGCAGTAGAAACCAGACTCGTGTGTCATGACGGTCCCTGTGTAATCGACACCCAATCATGCAGTCGTCCGTGAGGCTACCTCTTTTCATACATCCCACTGGAAGAACCGAGCCATTTAAAAAACAGATCTCACTATTTATTGTTCCTTTGCCGTTGCCAGATTCTACAAAGTTCCCTCGAAAAGGCGTTTGGTTCCCCCACATATTGGGTGATATAGATTTGTGGCAGGCAAACACAGCTAGGTAGTTAGGCAGTAAAAATAGCCCCAACGCTTCCAGAGTGAGTGGTGCCTGTTGCTCCAAGGACCCCACTCCCATTTCTCTGCGGTTCTGATTGCGTGCTGGCTCTCGTCTGGTCCGGCTAGCCTAGCCAACGCACAATATATTTTATGCTCCGCGTGTGCGTGTCAACAAGATATACTACATTTAACCGTTGCTATAATATACCTGCATGAATGCCATAAAATCTCTCCCTCGCCTTCTCAGCTTTCCATTTCACTCCAAGTCAACGAGAGGTGTGATAGAGCGCTGCTGGTTCCAACTATCGGGGAGTCCCCAGTCCTCCGTCAACTCCCATAAAGACCGAGCATGGGAGAAAAAGGCCTACTAAACTTTTACAGGCCGACAATAGCCTGGTTTCCACGGCAAGTAGGTCAAGTCGGGCTGTAATCCGTGGCATGGCGTCCGTAAAAGGTTCCACAGCAGGGAACAAACCATGTAGGTCCAGATGTTTTTAAATTAATCATCTTATCCTCTGGCCTAAAGTCAAGCAGGTCAGATTAGGAAGATACCGCTAAGACACCCGTTAACGTCCAAGCCTGGGACCAAGCACAAAGCCATGTGCAGCTCTCACACCACGAACAGAGCTAAAGCAGCTCAATCCCTCCTCTCACTAGAAGTGACTGCTTTATGCTTGAGCCCCGTTGGTAATGCCTGCTAATGTGCCACTACAGTAGCACTGCTATAAAACAAGCTGGCTAAAGCTGCGGTCTGAATGGCCAGGGTTGTGGAAATAAGCCTCGCTAAAGCTGATTTCTTTTTTCCCCCCTCTTAACAGCTCTGGTAGCTTTCTGTCCAACTCGCTCCCGTACGCCCAGGGCCGGGCTCGGCGTTGAGCCTGTTGGGATTGCAGGGTTTATGGATGCACACGGTCATTATCGCAGCGGGCTTTTAGCAGACACAGTCACCCGGGGTGAGAGGGGAAGAATTAGCCGAGATTACTGGGAAATGGTACTGTATGGCCGTTTACTGATTTATGTATATGAAACAGTGATGCAGGACACTGTCTATCCATATCCATGCCTGTGTCCACACCAAAAATGTATGCATTTGCCTTAATCCCCCCCCCCCCGCTTCACTCTCCCAGTGCATTGCCATTTTATTGAAATTATTCATATGGCTTTAATAATGTGAAATGGTGTTTAAAGAAGGCTGTAGTTGGCTGTAACCCGACGAGAAATAAATCAATGGCGGAGCAGAGGAGGGCCAGAGGAAGAGAGACGTGGGTAAAAGGGGGGTAGAGGGAACCAGGGAGAGAGAGAGAGAGGTACAGATCAATCATGAACCTTTACACAACAGCAGGGTGAGCTGACGGTTACTGTTGCCTAACCGAATGTCTTACCGGTACGGCGCCCTGCTGCTAAACGCAAACGGGATTGCCCTTCAAAGGAGCGCAGAGGAAATAAAAGCATCTAGAAACAGAAAGCTCATAAAAAAAGGCAGCCAGCTCCTCCTTTCATTTCAATGCGCGCCGCAACGTTTACAAGCTGCCGTGGCGCGAGCTGAGAATGTGGGTGAGAGATGGGTGAGAAAGTGAGACGTGAGAGCAAGGGCCACACATGCAGAAGGCGCTATGGCGCACGTCGAATCAAGTCCAAACAAATTGAATCAGCATCAGGTCTGCGCTGAAGACAACATTCCATTGCTGCACATTCATTATTCTGACATAATGGCCTGTTGGAAGAAGTGTGTTCAGTCACTTAGGAGGCACAACAAATAAAATAGAAAATAAAAAAGATGTTTTCACAAATGTTTTGTTTTTTTCATGTTTAAACTGCATGAACCTCCCCGCAGTCTGAGAATCAACGTAACATAACACACAACATAACACGCAACACAACACGCAACACAACACGCAACACAACGCACAACACACAACACACAACACCACACAACATCTACTAATCAAATCCAAGCACTCATTTATACCCTTTGGGGCTCTGAAGTAACAATCGAGAAGCACACATTTAACAACTTGACACATGCTCAATGACAAGTGTTGGGGAGGCTTCAAAATAATAAATGAATACACAGCTATGTGACCTGCCCTTAAATAACCCAACCTGCCATGTTGAGAAGCATCTAATATAGCCAATCTGATTCGACTGTTCCCCTCTCTGGTCCCCGAACAAACAAACTCTGCTGCCCCTTCCCCGCCCACTGCAAATGGGACATGCTTTCCTGGTAAGCAGGCATCCATGAGTGTGCGCATTACTGCGGCACGGTTGCTTGCACAAGTGTTTTCGTATCAACGTCGTGCAATTAATACGCGCCTGCTTCTGAGCACGCCTGTGTAGGAGCTATAAATGTGCACTGGGCTGTAACTGTGGCCGGTTAGTGCTAATGTGCGTTTGTGCATGGGTAACGCGTCGCAGTCCGGTGTGGTTGGTTGTGACTGAAGAGTGGGCGGAGTGAGGGGGAGAGAGAGAGAGAGGAAAGTAAATGTGTGTGTGTGTAGCTGGTATCCTATCTGTCTCATCAATCCGGACTCCCTGTAATCATACAGTAGGCTGCACCATGGAGAGAGAGAGAGAGAGAGAGAGAGAGAGAGAGAGAGAGAGAGAGAGAGGGAGAGAGAGAGAGAGATGTAGAGAGAGATCGAGAGTGAGAGAGAGAGAGAGAGATATATAAAGAAAGAATACGAACACGCATGGCGTTCTGTGAACTAGAGCAGGTTTATGGAGGAAGCCTGCAGGCAGCTCAGGGCCAAATACATAATGTGCATGTTGGCGGTGTGCACGGGAGCCAATGGCTGGATGAGAGCCAATGGCTGGACGACAAGATACTGCACTCAACGATATGGTAACAGCTGGAACGTTCACTTCACCACCACCCCCACCCCCCTTTCCAACCCACACACACACCTCCCTGTCTCCCTGTCTGAGTCCTGTGACCCACCCTATACTGTAGCCTCAGGCCTGCTGCTTTGATTGGCATCTGGCTAATAAGGCGATGCTAAATTCACTTGTATACTTTTGTGCCTGTGTGAATGCGTGCGTGTGTGCGTCTCAATACTGAAACATGCTTTACTTTATACAATATATACACATATGTAGGCCTACATGCAAGTGATTTGTGTCTAAGGATAGGAGCCAGTATGGCCTCTTACTTAAGAGAGGATTATTTCACTCCCCTCTGACTTTAGACATCTATCATCTCCATATGTTGCCTGTATGTGGTTTCAACCCTCCACAAGTACTTAGGAAACATAACAGCCATGATGACACAAGCAACAAAAATGTGGCTGCCGTCACCTCGTAAAAACCTCACGCTCTATTTCATAGTGTATTAGACTCTTTGTGCGTGACGGGCTGGAAAGCTAAAAAAAAAAAAAACATGAAACGCAATCAAAACCTCCCAAATGCAATGTTGATTCATTGCTATTTTTTCGTTAGATGATGTTTGCAAAAAAAAAAAAAAAAAAAAGATGACGACCTCTGTGTCTTTATACATTGTCGTATGTATTGTGGTTGTGGCTGACCTGATACTTGGGCCAATCATGGAGGTATTTACTGCCTTGCTGAGCTTCTATTGGCCTCTGCTTCTAGAGGTGATAAGAGTAGCTACCTAGATGTCACTTTGATGCTTTGGATTCCTCTGGTATCTCCACCATCTCTTCCACACTCAAGAATAGTGTCTTCCTTCTGTTCCATGTTAATGTATCTTATCTCATTTAGACTCGTTGTCTATTTAGTCTTCTTGTATTATCATGTTAGCATTCACCCACTAACTCAGTGTCTGACGGTTTCTTTTTTAATACAGTACATTGATTCTGTTTCCACTTTATGTATCAACCATGTTTTATTCCTTTCCCCCCCTCCATCTATCATCCCATCATCCCTTTGGGGAAACCCTCACTGTTATCATTCCTTCACCTCCCACCCTGATAAAACCCCAGCGGAACCCAACAGCAACATTCTTGCTTGTTTTACAACCCTCTCTCTGCTAATGGCTCATTATTCAGCTCCCTTCGAATGGAGCCTGTCATTTTCACCCTCTCAAACAGCAAGCACACTTGCATGCACGCTTGTGTGTGCGCACACACACACACACACACACACACACACACACACACACACACACACACAAACACCATTTCAGAACAAAAGAAGTAGAAATTAAACACCCTTACACAATCTGTCTCTGTCTTGCGGTTTATGCATCTACCTCCCTGCCTCTTTTCCTTGGCAAGGCCATTTCATATTAATTGGCGGGTTGGGGTTTTCTGCAAGTGTGCAGATGGGAAAAAATGGCTTAGGTTAATCACAGCGCAGAAAACACCATTCATCTGTACGGCTTTACATCTGGGAGGAATAATGTAATTTATAGTAGTCAGGACAACATAAGCCGCTTTACTAAAATACACACGCAGACAGATTTGTAAAGGCTCGTCTACCCAAGGCTTTTACAATAACTAAGACCCAAAGTAATTGGTGATGTCACCAATTACCTTCATTCATTATCAGATGAGCTAGACTGCTCATCTGAAAATGAACACAAGCTGCCAAACTCACACAGTGACGCATGACAACATATCAAAACATCATCTAGATGTGGCTCACATTTAGAGCGGAACTTATAAGATTGGATTCAGAAGCATTTCAAATGGGCGTTACCCCTCAACATATGACCTTTCCCCCACACACACACACACACAACATATGCACGATGCATGCAGAATGTTAAAAAATGTCTTAAAATGTTATTATGGCTCATTAATGTTTGTGTGTTTATGCTATGAAGTGTTCTTCCCCTATTCCACACAAACCCTCATTGTGAAAGAAGCACCCTGTAATTACCAAGACAGGACACAACAGGACGGACTGCATCCTCAACACAGGCAAACTAATGGTACTGTCACCCGATCCCCGAACATGAATACCAAAATCACAGTACCTAGCGCATGCTATGGACGGACACACACACACACGTCAAATTACACTATGTAACCCTAACCACAGTTTCCAATACTGTAGCCTACCTCTCCCTCAAACAATAGAAACAAGGACAACCACATTTTAAAGTTGAAACAATATGCTAACTAGACATATTAAAATAGACAAAACTATATAATTTTTTTTATATAAAACTACCAACTTTCGCAGTTTTGCAAACTTTTTAAACTTCTTGATCCATACCTCTTTTCTGTGTCCAAACAATCTTTGTTTTTAAAATAAGCCAATAAGACATAGCATCATCAATGCCATTTTGCCCTAACCTGACATGCCAGAGGAATTGTTGTCACAAGTCCATCTGGGAAGCCATACATTGAGACTGTTTGTGAATGGCTGTACTTTCAAAAAAATACTTTGCAGTTGATTGGATGAACCATCTGGTTGTTTTCGCTGTCGACACCACTGTCAGCACACCTAAACCACGTCCGTATCGCTATCAACACGACGCTGATTGGAAAGATCAGTTGCTACTCGGACACATTCAAAATGATTTCGAGGCTTTCCAGACTGATTCTCACGGCGAAATTAAACTGAAGCGAGACCATCCTGATCTCGCGAGGCAAGTTTCCCCCATCTGAGTTCATCAAACACAGCAAAACATAAAATGCTTATCAAACATATCACAACCACAGAAACTGAAAATTGTATAATGTCACCACCATAAACAAACTTTACTAACATTAAAGGCAAGGTTAGTCATTCTTGAGAAGGCTTGCTAACTTTGAGCTCAAATCAAAACAAACTCCCTCAGAAGCTCTGCCCGACACAAGTGGCATTGTTGCTGTGAGCAGTGTTGGCCACCTAGTTTATGTTCCCATTCAAGAAGTCAGGGCTGTGTGGAAGTACTGTAATATTATTTCAGCATGTACAGAGAACGGTAAGCTAGTTAAATGCAAGGATATATTGGAATTTGGTAGTATATTAGCTTACAATCAACTTGAAATAGCTTATTAAACCTTTAATACAATTATTTAACATCCTCCAAGAAGAGCATCCAACAAGAGAATGTACACCCTTCAAAATGAAGGTCATAGCGCTCCACAAACATGCACGCACGCACGCACACGCGCACGCACACACACACACACACACACACACACACACACACACAGGCATGCACAGTTACACACAGACCATATAGACAAAGAGTCTATTGAATATGGTGTGATGGAGTTTTTCATAATAAAAAAGAGCTGGAGTTGGCTGAGAGGACAATCATACATCCCCATCCACAGATATAGTGAAAGCAGACATTTGATAGCAGCTTGTGCTCTGAAACCGTGACATCGATAGCGTCTAATAAAACAGCCGGGTCAAAAAAGGTCGCCCACGAGCAATGACGGACAGATGGACACAACCGCAGATGCGGGGCATGGAAACCACTCATTAGTCACGCCCCAAAATTCTAGCTGACCTAAGGAAGGCAAAAAGCTATTTCAGTTTGAAGTCGCTCTCGACACACGTCCCCTATACCCGCCCACCCCACAAACATTTTGACTACACACGCTGCTGTTAGGCCCGTGCTTTTCATTTGCAAAGCCTTTTATATACTTTACACTTCATTTAGCATTAGGCCCCGAGACCACAGCCACATCCAACTGTAATGGAAAAACACAGCAATGAAATGCTAATAGGGTTAGGAGCCGTAGGATAGGAGCCTTTAGCAGCCCTACCACTTCACACAGAAAGGGAATGGGTGGGAGAGAGAGAGAGAGAGAGAGAGAGAGAGAGAGAGATGTGTGTGTGTGCGTGATGGAGGGGGGAAGAGATGAAGAGGGGTGATCTTGTGTGCCGAGTTTACCATCTTCTCTACTTCGCTGGTAGGGAGGTGGAAAATCCCTTCTCGGGGTCGACAAAATTACTCCCAGATTTCAGCTGGGTTAACACACACACACACGCACACACCTCCATACTGTAGTCTGTTTGGAGGGGCTTTGTTATACTCATCCCCCTTCCCTGGCTAAGCCCTGACAATATACCGTACATCTCATGAACGATTATGTGGAGCTCGGACGGATCAAGCCTGGAATGCCGACAAGGGTGGAGATTGCAGCCAAGAATCACATCTTCCTCTATAAAGCATTCTGCCAGAGCGTTATACGAGAGTGCTAACTCGATTAGCCTACTTTGCCGCGCAGAGAAATTATTGTGCAGCCTGGCGCGTTTATTTAAAACATCCAAATAAATAGAAAATTATTTAATTAAACAAATTCTCTGGAGAAACATGATCATGCCACTTGGAATAAACAAATCATTAAATCAAAATAATTTCTACTGAAGTCATCTATGATTAAACATTTAACAGAAGATTAAGGAGGCAGTTAACATGAAAAAGATTAACTACTTGATATCTTTCACAGATAATTTGTTGTCGTATGTTATATTATTTGAGTAAATCAGCAGATTTGCGTGACAAGCGACAAGTGTCAAGAGAAACAACATTTGCCCTGCCAACCTTCCGCACATAAGTTCACACACAGTCACACGCGCACACACAAACGTTATGTCAGTGAAGCACGGACGACGGATGTCGCAGTGAGCTCAGTGAGGGTCTTGGTTTAGGTTAAGTGCTTGGCGAGAGACAGTACGTTGTCCTTTGATAAGGCAGACATGATATATAGAGAGGGGGACAGGGACAGGGAATTTTAGAGTCAGTAGCGTTTCCCGCCGGGAGCTGGTGTCCTCGGTGGAAGGAGATTCACGTGTCTACCTGATGTCGGCTCAGGTAGACGCGTTGAAACATCCATTTAAACTTTTAAGTTAACATACAAACATTTGTTTTAGGATAACGGCAAATATGTTACAGACAGTGTGTAATACTGTTTGTATCACATTTGTAATCATCCAAAAACAAATGATTGGCGCATAAAGACATCTGTGAAGTTAACCATGAGCGTCTTACACACACTATAACTACAGGCCTGCGAGGACGTCCTCTGAAGTCACACAGCGGGAGATCAGAGAGATGAGCACATTAGGCAAGGGCAAGCTATCATGCTACCACTCAGGGTCAGATGTGTGCATATTATCACTGTTTCATCTCCGCGTACACCGAGACAAGTCCAGGCAGAAGCCTAAAGAATGACTCGGTGTCAGCATCTACCCCCACTGTGCAGACACACAATCGCACACGCACACACACACACACACACACACACACACACACACACACACACACACACACACACACACACACACACACACACAGCAACTGGGCTAGGATAAAAGAGACTAGCATTGTCTTCCTCAACATGTGTTCAAAAACAAATATATATATAAATAATAAAAAAAAACACAAAGCAGTGTTTTTTTTTCCCCCTTCATGTATTGCCCAGACGCCATTAGAGGCCTTGCAAACAGAGCTGTGCGGTGCCCTGCTTTCAATTCTCTGCGCGTTTTAATCGCCTGTCAGCAACACTGTCCGTGAGGCTACCAAATGCCATGTGGGCAGAGTGGCAGATTAAGTGGCTATGTGCTACAGTATGCCGCCGCGCTGGGAATGCCTTTGCCATCTTCTAAAGCTACATGTTCTTTTGGCTAGGCTACATGCCTGTAGCTCAGGGCATTCTACTGTAAAGGGTTCATTAGAGCGGGTTGTGGGTTCAGGAGGGGGACCGTTAACTGCATCATTTAGCCCCGGCAATGTTGCCCCCCCCCCTTCCATCATACAGATGGAGTTACGGGGCCTTTTTTCCTCCGGAGCTGGTTACGGTCAAGGAGCATCTGTTTGCAAGCAAGCCGTGGAACAGGCGTGCAGGCAGAGCTTGAAAGCAGGACTGGGGTCTAATCAATTAGAGGCTAATTACTACCGGATCCCGCGCTAGCTAACATGTGGCGCGAGGAGGGATGGGATCACTGTACTGTAGGAGGATGGGGGTGGTAAAAGAGGAGAAGGAGAGAACAATGGCAGGGATTTAATGGATACAACCAATGGGAGGACAGTAGAAGAATGAAAGAAAAAAAAAACGTAACTATAGTAAATTATAGACTATTGGGGGTCAAAATGCTAATATTTATTATTTATATATTTAATCTATTGACCTACTGCTGACAATAGGGATGTTTGTGGTGCCGTGAGGTGTTAAAAGTTATTGTGCTACAGTATAACCAGCATAAGCTCAAATACCGTTTATGTTTATAAACAAGTGATGTTGGGTGCGTCAACAAATGTGTCAAGTGTCTACAACTTCCAATGAACGCAAAACTAGATTAAATCAAATTGCCACAAATTATGCTCGTCTGCTATAAATTAGGGAACATTTTCTGATTCCGGATATAATCTTAGGTTCAGCATCACTTTGTAAGAGTAACATAAATAACTATCTGCCCGAGTGTGTTTCAAACCTATTGTTCTAAAGGAAAAACACTTATTCCCTGCCATATAATTGTCCATTAATCCTGGCATGTCTTGGCAACATGCAGAAAGTCTGAGTGTAATATTGGCTAGCCACTGTAATAAGTCCCCACAACTTTAAAGAGGATTGCCCCATGTTAAAGCTGTGATTAAATACTGTAAATATATAATATATCTTAGAATAGGGTATGCTAAATGCGGGGGAAAAATATACATGCAAGACATACTGTACAAGAATGTATATAAAAAATCATGGGATATCAAAGTTTACATCTGAACTTTTGGTAATTCAAGTGCCGCCAGACTTGTGTAAACGAAGGACAAAGAAACGCAAACCGACAAAAAGGGGGGGGGGGGGGGGGGGGGGGGAGAGTGGGATGTAATGGAACGTGGAATGTTGGGTCTTATAAAC
>JAODUE010054549.1:0-17463 GCA_027564755.1 Amblyopsis hoosieri | reverse complement strand
TATTATTCCACTATACCCACTCTTTTTTTTTTAAGGTGCCTTAAGGTCAGGAATGCAATTTCCTCTTTGAGGACAAACAGTCTTTTAGTTAATGCAATTTTCTAGAGGACACTCGCTCAAGCTGAACAGCAGGATGTCTGCTATGACTTTTTATTCTCTGTTGAATGCCTAATATCAAGTTAGACAGCAAAATACCAAACAAGCATATCGCGCAGATGTAAGATGTGAAACAAACCTTGGTACGGTAAAAAAAAAATTATAATCCCTATCATCTTGTGAGCTCCATTGCCTTCATTTTGGCTTGATTAAATTACACATTCTGATTTCAGTAATCAGCCCCTTTGAACCGACACTCCCTGATAGCTCATCACTGGGCCAGACTGGCAATACATAGAGGAGTGTGTTTCATTGTGTGTGTGTGTGCGCACACACTCACATTTTCATTGTTTGGGTGCAGGACGGCATCCTTGAGCAAGATTCCTAATACTTCAAATTCAAAGCATAGGCTTTGTCATATGCAGTCAAAAACTGTTTCTCTGTGCTATGAAATTCTTCCTTAACCTTTTGCTCTGAATGCCATTTCTAAGAATACAATGTATAAAAAATATATAAATGAATGAATTAAAGAAATATTTAAAAGAAATCTCAATTCAATACTGTGTACAGTATGTGTGCATATGTGTAGGAAGGGGGTGGGGTATGGGAGAATGCAGATTCCTGTATAGTGGGTTAGGGCAGGGGCAGTGAATTTGATCTGTTGATCAGTGTGATGGCCTGAGGGAAGAAGCTATCCCTCGAGGTCCTCTATTTCAAAATGATGTACTCCTACCAGAGGGTACTTAGTTTATTTGTAAAAGGGACATGTATAAAATACATTAACTTCAAAAGAGAGGAAAGATGTTTGTTACCAGATTTCTCGTAAAGCTTATTTCCACCTGCAGTCCATGAGCAAATTTACATATGTGTTAATTTATCAATACACAGCCCTATCCGTGAGCAACATATCTAGCCACTACCTTCCCCTTAATACATAATTGTAAGTCACTGGACAAAAGCATTTGCAAAATGCACTAATTGTATATGTGCTTAAGATCAAGATCGAGTCAGGTGATCAGGGAGAAGTTGCTGGTTTGAACCCCACTTACTCCAGGCCAAGTGTCAAGGCGACCTACCCGTAACTGCTGCTGGTGGTTGGATGCCTCCTTGCATGGCTGACACCACCATCCATGTATCAATGTGTTAATGTAATGCAATATTGTGAAGGCTAGAAAAGCTCTATATAAATACAACCCATTTACCTCTTAATCCAGTGGTTGTCAAGGCCGTTGTCTTCATGGTGTTTTTACAGGTCTAAATAGAAGTTGAAAGTGTAAGTGGGCTACTTAGTCTTTCAATATTGTCATGCACATTACCTCCTGTAGAACTGTACTAGGACCATTAGGGGGCACCTGTACCCCATTTTGAGGCCCTCCTCTGTCTGTCCGCAGGTGAAACCATGCGCGTCGCATCGTCAGAGTTTGCCGACGACCCGTGTTCCTCGGTGAAGCGGGGGACCATGGTGAGGGCGGCCCGCGCCCTGCTCTCCGCCGTCACACGGCTGCTCATCCTGGCAGACATGGCCGACGTCATGCGGCTGCTGGCACACCTCAAAATCGTAAGGGCGCGGTGAAATAAAAATTACAAATATATTTCTGAAAACAGATGTGATAACATCTGCAGTTCCTTGAATGGCCACTTGAAACTGGCATCAAATCCGAGTCACTTCCTATAGACTCCATCCAGACTGTGTTTACAGCCTGGTACAATAAACAAAGTGTCTCTTCAGCTAGACTTCCCATTCATGACAAATGTATAGGGGGTGACTTGTAGATATTCATCTGTTCAAGCCAATATTTATCCCATCATTATGGATAGTTAGGAGTTATAGGCGGTTATAGGAGTCAGGCACTGCCAAGATGGCGACGGCCAGAGCCAGCACAAGCGGATGACGTCACGGTCCACGGAGGGTTTATCCACTTATTTACTGTATGGCACAACCTAAAGCTTATAGGGGATGGGCTTAGTAACATTAAATTTGGCTTGTGGTCAGATGTTGTGCCGATGACCTTTGCTGTTTTTTCTCCTCTCTGGTTATTTACATATAATCCACAGCTGTCATTGTACCATCTATAACATGCTAGGCCCACATTAGCATTTAGATGAGGAGTGGGTGAACACTGTTCTGCCCAACGCTGCTAATATTCGCATAGCCATAAGAGGCTACGCGATTAGCGGTTAGTGGCCTACCCTGCTCTAGGGAAAATACTTTTGTGGCACTTCCGTGTTGGTCCTCAAACGCGGTGCCGTGAAGATGGTGATGCTACCAAGAGTGATACAGCTGTGGTACGATCTGACACGGACACCCACTCCCTGTCTCAGTAACTTAGACTCCAACCTGATCTCTCTCTCTCTCTCTCTCTCTCTCTCTCTCTCTCTCTCTCTCTCTCTCTCTCTCTCTCTCTCTCTCTCTCTCTCTCCCACCCCCATGTCCACAGAGAGGCTTAACTCCAGCCAGTGTGAGCCTAGCCATCAAAGGCCACTTTAAAACTTATCTCTGCCCTTTCTCTGCCTGTTTTCCATTACGCCTTACTCTGCACTTTCATTAGGCACAGAAAGTAGTTCCGAAAAAGAATTGACTTTTGCAGAGGAAGGCGATTGCAGAAATGAGGGCCATTTTTAACATTTAATTTAACTGGCTGTAATTAGGTAATAGTGAAACGTAATAAAGCACTTCACTTTATTTCTACCATTATATTAGCCGTAACATTACATTTAATGTTATAAATTAAGCTTTGCCATTTATTGGACCTATGTAGTCTAAATGCCTGCCAGGCATATATTCATGTGCTGCTACATTTGATACTTTCTGAATCTGAGATGTGACTCTATGGTTTTGCATGTGTGCCAATGTGCATGCATTCACTTGCCCTGTGTGTGTGTGTGTGTGTGTGTGTGTGTGTGTGTGTGTGTGTGTGCGTGTGTGCTTGACAGGTGGAGGAGGCCCTCGAGGGAGTGAAGAATGCAACCAATGAGCAGGACCTAGCCAACCGCTTCAAGGAGTTTGGGAGAGAGATGGTGAAACTGAACTACGTGGCAGCCCGCAGACAGCAGGTAGCTGACTGTCTCCCCACAGTACAGAGGGGCTTCAAAAGCAGCTGCCTTTGAGATGCTCACACACACACACACACACACACACACGCACACACACATACACACTCACAAAGGGATGCGTGTATATGCACGCACACACACACATACTGTTCATACATATATACACACTCACAAAAGCATACGCATATACGCATGCGCACACACACGTACTGTTCGTACATACATACACACTCACACAGGCATGCGCGTATACACACGCACACACACACACACACACACACACACATACGTTCATACATGCATACCCACTCACAAAAGCATGCGCGTATATGCACGCACACACACACACGTACTGTTCATACATACATACATACATACACACCCTCAAAGGCATGCGCTTATACACATGCACACGCATACACACACGTACTGTTCATACATACATACACACTCACAAAGGCATGCGCGTATATATACGTGCACACACACGCACAGGTACTGCATCTTCCCTTTTACAGGTACAGTTCAGTGCTGGACTGCTTTACAGCAGAAGAGAGAGTCACGTCAACTCCATTCACTCCAATGGAACCTTTTTTTCACAGCAATGGCATTATATTGTAAATGTAAATCGATGCATACTGTATACTGACTACTAATTATATAAATGCAGTTATGACCTGTATTTATTGGTTCAAATTGCCCACCAAACACTTCCTGGAACTGTTTTCCGTCTACATGAACCATGTGACCGATAACGTTTTACTTCCGTTGGCGTGTCTCCCTCTCCTACATGGCTCTGATAGCAGCCAGGCACTTCTGGCCCAGCTCAGTGTTGATGGGTGGCTGTAGGGGGAGGGGTAGTGAAGGGCGCAAGCCCACAAGAGCGTCAAGGGGGAGGAGCAAAGATGAATGCAAGCCACTCTGCACCCTTGTAATACACATTTCAACCACAAGGGGCACTGTGAGACAGAAACAGATGGGTTTTCCCTTCATAAGCCAGCAGACCTCTGATCAACAACCACACATTCAATGGGCAGTGCATGAGTGAGATCACACAGGCAGCCCCTCCCACCCTCATACTCCTTCTATGACAACGTCCTGCTGGAGAACAGCGATAAGCCCAACCGGACGCTGGCAACCAGCGTATTAAAATCCCCCCAAAAAATGATCCCCTGTTGACTCCGGTGACTGTGAGTAGAGCAGAGGAGTTGCGTGCTGTCTGCGATATAAGAGTGTGTGTTGTCACATTCCATAGCTGCCGTATGTTTCCTTTTATTGACTATTCATCAGGTACCAGGTATATACAGTAAAGGTTGGCAGCAGCCCACCTGGTTTTAGGTTTGAGACATCTGCTATGCCATTAAGCATTTAACTCATCAACATGAGCTCTCACTTTGGATGACATAGCTCGGCCTTTGATATATGTGAGGGTGGATTTAGCTTTCCCTAACATTCATCTGTGACTGTTGGGGGTTGGGCTGTGTGATTAATTCTTACGTTTATGTGATGACTTCGAAGCAGAAATTTTGGAAAACAGAGATTTTCTGTGCAGTGCATTCACGATAAGATTTGTAATTTTATTTCACCCTACACATTCCCTAAGAAATGTGTCTTTCTTAGAAACCTTCTTCATTTGAACAATTATGGAGGGAAAATGTCACAATAACCAAACCAAATCTTAGCACTAGCAGCATAGCTTTATCATTACGGGACCAAGTGCAAAAACATTTACGGGCCCCATGAACCAGAACATGGTTTTCAAAGATAGATCAATTATAATAGATAACAACTGGGCAAACATGTACACAGCATACACCACATTACATGGACATGAAACGTTTACAGCCTACCTGTGCAACATCTAGTTACTACTGACAGCTTGTCTTAACCAAATACATTTGACTCTTCAAACTGCATAAATGAGAGGCTGTTGAGTCTTCCTGTAAGCATGGTCTGCTGCTGTCCTGTTGATTGTTGAGTATAATAGGCACTCCACAGAACAGCTTGTAACAGGCAATGTGATCAAATCACAAAGCAACATTTTAGTAACCATTATAGAAACAACAAAGCTTTGAATAAATTAATCCCAGAATGCATGTCATTATTTGTAGTCTTATTTGATTTACAGTTATCACTGCACTTATTATAATGACTTACAGTATATATGCAACAAACAAAATCTATATTTACCATTGGTGACACCATGCACATTTATCATGTTGATGTTGATGGCTGCCAGACACTTGGTAGTACTGTAGTGTCCTGGACGACACAGGTCCGTACATGGACCCCCGGGCCCCTAAATGTCCTGGGCCCCGGTGCGACTGCACGGGCTGATGCTACGCCAATGTTTAGGACCATAGAACTATATGCTTTGGATGATGCATGCGGCAGCCATAGCAGCTATTGTTATGAGGTAGTTATTAATGAGTCGCAGTAGGCTGTAGTGTTAGTACACTGTGTTTGTAAGCCTAACAGTCCAAAATATATAAAACACAACTGTAGAATACAAATATAGTAATGTTCTGATATATTACTGAGATGATGTAGATAGACAAAAGACTACAATATAGAATAATATAATAAATAAATGAATGCCCTAATAATGAGTTCATCAAAATAACAGAGGCTAAACAAAGGATTGTAATAATAAAGCAAATAGACAGTAATGGGCCAGTCTAATTTACATTAACAAAGAACTAGAAAAAAACATTTAATTTACATTTTTATAGCTTGCACAACAGAGCTATGCGCAGAGACTGCAGTATATTTAGTAAACAATGGGCTCTGCAATAACATGGCAAATTCAACAATACAATTAGATTTATTTTGTACAGACCCCCAGGGTTCACACACATGCGTGCGCACACGCACACACACGCACACACACACACACACACGCGCACACACACACACACGCCATATATTGTTGTTGAATCTGACGGCAGATTCCCATTTACCATCTGTCTTGATATAATGTTGACATAAACACGAATGGATATGCTATCAAGGCATCTGGCACATAATCCTACTGTAACGATGTTAGTCAGCAAATAATGATTCAGCCTACAGCCCTGTTCACGAGAGCCTATTCATTTGCAGTTGTTTTTACAAGCTGGTGGCATCATCCAAGGATAAACTATGTCAAGCAGTCATTATATTCTGCCTCAACCAGCATCGGTTGGTCCGCCAGAGAGGATGGGCTCAACTTAATAAGGTTTCACCCAAATGTATGTGGGTGTGGCATCTAACAGACCCGGCATGCTAAATAACCTCATTGGAATGGTGTAACATATATTGAGTATGTCCTCCCTATTCTCTCACATGCCTTTCATATGCAGTTTGGTTGCAAAGCATACAGTGGCCCTCATGTATCAATCTAACATTGAAAGCAGCACAGATCCGAGCGCAGAATTCATCTTACGATATCCCTCACGTATGATTTATTAAACCGTTCGTATCTCCCAAACAAGCGTAAGAATGATCGCACGTTGATAAATGTGGCGGTGGAAAACAGGCGTCATTTAAATACCACGCCCATAAATATGATGGATTTAGAGGCCTCGCCCTTAGAGTTTACGACATGGAGAGATATAATACGTTCAAGAAGGGACACTTCTCTGACCGGCTCAGAGAAGAGGTATGTGAAACAGCTACCATCACCTCCTTTGTCCAAGCCGGTTAAAGTCTTAGTATAGGCATACTAGTCTACTATAGTAGGTATATATAGCCGATTTATCATAGCCTGTTTAAATAGAAGGTTGGGAAGTTTATTTTTATGTCTAGATTGTCAGCGTCGGATCGGATCATCAAATAATAACACCCTGTTAACCTGTGCTATGCAGAACAGGACAAATTGATGTTGCTTTCTCTGGCATTCAGGCTATAGGCTTCCTCCCGCGGGCTACACTGGTCTTACGAAATAGAATATTTTGGCGTCATATATTTAAATGAATGTATCTACTCTTATGCCTGTCAGAAGCAGAATATGGTCTAAAAACAACTCACAGATAATTATCCACCACCTCCACTATGCTGCACAGCTAGTAAGATGACTTGAAAACTTGTGTACACAAGTTGAGACTTGACGTGAGAACTATGCGTGGAAATGATCGTACGCACAGATTTCTGACACACCTTTCATAAATGAATGCCATTATAAGCTAGGCTACTGCTAACCATAGGTAGTATGGTACATTTAAGTTTGTAGAACTAAATACAAATAAGTGCAAATGTCCCCTTCCCCCCATTGGCCAACATACCTTCCATACGTTTGATTAACATTTGACTAGTCTATACCAATTAAAGTGATACTTTTAATATTATAGTGAGTTAAACGGTTTTGGTCTCTATAGTTTCCATGTTCATGACAACTTTATGGGGGTAGATTTGTATATAACAAATCAGTATAAATTATATTAAGCCATGCTGTACATGTGTCCACGTATTATGGATAGCCTATAGGTGAAGTCAGGCACTGCCAAGATGGCGACAGCCAGAGACAGTTTCAAACCCATTCTTCAGACGGTGTGTCCATCTATTCATACGATCTATGGTCAACGCTCACATGTGGTCTTGGTACCCCCTTCCTTCCCCACCAGGAGCTGAAAGACCCCCAGTGTCGAGACGAGATGGCGGCGGCCCGCGGGGCCTTGAAGAAGAATGCCACCATGCTGTACACGGCCTCACAGGCCTTCCTGCGCCACCCGGACGTGGCCGCCACGCGCGCCAACCGCGACTACGTCTTCAAGCAGGTGCAGGAGGCCATTGGGGGCATCTCCAGTGCCGCGCAGGCCGCCTCCCCCGTCGACGAGAAGCACGGCCACGCCGGCATTGGAGAGCTGGCCGCTGCCCTCAACGAGTTTGACGTGAGTTTTACCAGCGGCCTTACATAACTATGCTGTATATACTGTATCTGGCCACTCAGCAGCCATCTTGATCATGACTGGCTTTATAGGTTAGGTTTGGCTATTATAAAGCAGACAATTGGCTCTTTTCTTCCAACTGCCGTATTTGCCATTATGGAGCTCTCCCATAGAGTTCCATTCAGAATTCTTGAAGCAGAAGTTTGCCTCTTCTATAATGTCTCTGATTTTATGGGCAGTGCAGGTTTTCATGAATACTTTTGTTAGAATTACGTTTACATTTGAGAAGCGATGTTTGCAGAAAGAAATGTCCAGGAAACAAGCATCTGTTTACTTAATGACCTTTCATATCACGTCATTAATTGCCAGAAAGGTCCTGCATTGCTCCCATCTGCCTGGCAGAAAAATACTGTACATGCTCACAAGAAAGACATGTTTCTACCAGTGAAGTAATGTAAAAGTAATAGAGAGTAATCAGATTAATTTACTGAGTTTAAGTACTTCAAACGTTTGTAAAACACATTGCACTTAAAAAACAACATATTTAACCTTGCATCCCAGTAAGAACAGGGAACATTTAAAGTGCCATTGAACAGCTTGTCACACTTAAGACTGTCAAAGTTGCAAGCAGAGTTTATAAAACCAAGATTGATTGTGTGTTCTGGAAGGCTCTGCCTGATTATGAGATATGTAAGCTCTGCATAAACATGAATTGACTGACTGTGAGGGCAAATTACTTTTGTTGATATAAATATCTCTCATTGTTTTCTTTGATCCAAAGTGGTTTTGTCTTTGCACAGGGACAGTTAATGCTTTAGCTGACAATTATAATATACAAAATGCGATGCTGTAGAAAAAAGGGTTGGGGGCATGCACATTCACAAACACAGCCACGCTTTCATGTTTCCTATGAAGGGTTGCTTTCTCTTTCTATCTTTCATCATTTTAGCATGCCAAAACTGTATATTTACAAAATACCCATATCATATTATTGCTTGAAATATTACGTAGCTGATGAACATTGGAATGGATGGAATATTTCACGTATCCAGTTGATTAGTCTATTGGTGCAAAAACATCTACTGAAAAGAACCTCTGTCTCACAACTGAAATGGTGTGTTTTGGCACATCAGTGTGATGTACTGCATTCCCTGTAACGTATTAGCCTTTTGGAATGTATCCCTTTTTTCTCCCCGTTTCATCTTTGTTTTACAGACTGAAACTCAAAAACAAAGACAAGCACATTTTATATTGGGGCACTGTGCTTCCACCTAGTGGTCATTGCTTGACAATGTACTCAATGTCCGGGTGAAAAGTAAATGTGTCAAAGTGACAAACAAAAGTGCTACATGTGACACAAGGCACGGCCAACAGCAGCACGATGTGATTCTGCAGCTCCAAGGAGCCCAGAGCGCTGGGCCAGCTCTTCCAGGGCAGTTGTTGCTGACACTGCAGCTGTCTTGCAGGCTCCAACACAAGTTCTGTAAACACAGTTCAGCAGTACTTACGATAATTATAAGCACACAAGCAATCTACCAGTTTTTAATGGGTTAGCGGTACTTAAAGGTTACTTAAGCAATGTTTTAGACCAGAGAAGGGAGAAGGTATTTTACTACTACTTACAAGGAATGAAAGCTGGTCCTTTAGCTTCATTGTTTAAGGTGTCTTTAAGTACTGCAGCCTAACAAGCAAAGGTCAATCCCAGACAGGCTGGTCCAATTGTAAGCACATATTCCCTACCTGCTTGCAATACTCGCAACAGTATTCACTTGCTTAATGGGGTGGGTTTTGTTAATGTAAATGTTAACATCATTGTTAACATTTACATTTTATGACGTACCAGCGTTTCAGTTGTACGCTTGTAAGACAGCAAGGGCCTTTTTTTTTTCAACAGATATGGCGTGTCATCCCATAGAATGCAGGTTTTTATCAACAATGAGTCAGTACACTAGCCTACTGAACAAAACTGAACTGAACACTGCCATGACAGTCCCCTGCAATTATTTACTTTACACCAAAAACATTTTTTTTTATTATAAATAAATAATAAAATTTAAATTAATTTTAAAAGAAAATGATGGTGCCGTTACTTACAAATAGTCGGTAGAGCGGCTTGCTTGGGCGCAGGAACATAAGGACTGGATTTTGGATCTTGGGTTTATCACATGGAGATTATGTGCACCATCAGGCGGGTGTGAATATCCATTCACAGTGTATACTGTACAGCATGAGGGCAGCAGTTGAGCAACGATGAGGCAGCCTTATTGTTTGGGGGTGGTTTGCTTGCTCTAATGTCAGAGACCTGAATCCTGAACCAAAGGAAACGTATTCAATAAACTTATTCTATAGCGACATTCCCCTCTGGTTTTAATCTCACATGGCTGCAGTATAATGACCCCAGCATACAGAACAGTACATCCATGCTGTGCCAAAACTATTTGAAGAAGAACGTCGTAAGTAAGGAAATTGTGTTATACTGTAAGTTTATTTATCATGAAATGTAAGTTAATTTCTTGGTTGCTCTTCAGCTGGAATCCTGACATATTAGCATATCTATCTTGTGGGAGCACCAGTTTACTCGCTGTATGCGCCAGGAACTGTGTTACTGACACGTCGACATAACAGGACCTGACCTTGTCCCAACAGAGGTGAAGTCTCAAGAGTAAATCATGTAATGATGTATGAGTAGGCAGATGGTCTTCATACTGTACGTCTCGTGATTACCTCCACTGTGGGATGGCCTTCACATGCGTTATGGGCTGGCCTTGGTTTCTATAAGACAAATAATACCAATCTGAGAGCATAGTCAATGGAGTGATTTAATAATAATAATAATAATAATAATAATAATAATAATAAAAAAACATAGATACACTGTAGTATCTTATTATTTGATGAATTACAGGCATATTTATAAGCTTGCCTCATGAAGAAATGTTTAGTCTGTTTGAGGTGATATAGCAGTATGAGTGGGACCTCTTGTGGTGACATTCAGCAAATGCAAGTAGCCTATTTTAAATGCTGGATTATAATGGTACTGTAGATGTGTGTCAAAGGCTCATACTGTATAGTGAGAAGTATAGATATTGCATTAAGACTTACAAGAGTTCTCAAGAACTACAGCAGGCTTAGACAAGTGGCAGTTGCAAAGTAAATATGTTATTTGGTGATCTGCAGTACCTCGTAAACCACAGTTCTGTATAAAACATTGGCCTGTCTGGTATTCATATTGAATATGTTTTATGTAAAACAGTTAGGCATTTTGCAAGAGCTAAATAACAACATAATTTGATTCCAGCGTGCAGACGGGGGCAGGCGATAGTTAAATGAGACAAATTGCCCTTTACTTAGCCCTCTGTGCTTTCCTGGTTCATGTTTAATTCCTAACTCTCAACAGTCATGCAGGCTATAGGCTGATCCACTCGGATTTGCAATGACCTGATGTTTGATGTGGGCGTGTACAGTACACACACACACGCACAGGTGTATTTGCAATGACCATAAAGCCATGTTAAATCAGTACAACGTGTAAAGAAGCATCTACACACTCAAATCTGTGCACATTTCTTTATTTGCAACCTTTCAGTCACAGACCTTCTTCAAAGCATGAATGAGTAGAATACAATTGAATTCAAATAAGGCATGGTGCGAAATTGTTCTATACATCCGAATGGACAATACACTATTGAACGTCTTTCCTAACTGTCTGGGAAATCCAGCTCTTTGCTGGTCACATATATGTATGTATGTATGTATGTATATATAACTTGACATGTATGTCAAGTTACCTTCTTAACCAAACCTGCACAAGGGTAGGGAAGCAGATCAAAAGATCTGTGGATGGTGTATTGTGAACTGTTTACAACGTGAGCTGTCACAGAGAGTGTCAGCGATGCGTCACTGAGCCTGACTGGATGTTTAGCAGGTTGGACCTGTCATGTAGTCCACATCCTGTAATGTGAATGATGTTGTGACTGGTAATGACAGCAGCAATGACCTACGTGCAGCCATTGAGAGTGAGGAGTAGGCTAATTACCTTAAAAAATTATCCGTTAGTTGATCAAAAATTAATTGCTAGAAGAAACATTTATCCGTTTACATTTCATTTCCATTACTCATTTTTAATTTCATATTTAAGTATATGTTATATATACTTATATTAAGTAATATTAAGTAAGTATATTTATACTTGTGACCCTTTTTTTGGCGCTAGTAAACTTAGTCTATATATCCTGGGTATTCAGGGACTCTTCAAGGAAGATATGACAGTGTTGGTTCTGACAGTAAATCTGTCAGAATAATAATACATAGATTACATAGTGGGTTATGTCACAGTGAATAAAAGTATGCTTGACTAATATGTATATCTTATTTCAGTTGATTAGGATGTCATATAGACTGACAAAAGTTATAACTTTAACTCTAACTGATTACATTTTATCACCGAAATCAAATAAAATGGGCCCGTGTATATAAATTGAGACAACTGGTACCATTCTTAAGAGGGGAGAGCTCTGGTACCATAATCCAAGAAGGTTACTCTCTCCTGTAGTAGGCCCGGTGGCCACAGGAGCCTACATTGTTGCAGTTCTCTGGTCAATACACACACAGGAGAAAATGTCCGTTAGTTGATAAATTTTACGAAATCCGGAATCTTCCGATTAATCCAGCAGGAAAGGGTGAATTAGCGAAGAACAAACAAAAAACGCAAGGTAGAAAAAATGGGAATATCCAACATACTCGGATGGAATGAGAAATGTCTGTTGATACAGGAACCGAAATCTTCCCATAAATCCAGGGGAAGATGAGATGACTAGTTAAAAAGAAAGTGGACTATTAACCTTCACCTCTCCTCTCCCACACCACTCTCGCTCTGTCTCTTCCAAAGGTCAGTCTATCTTCTCTCTTGCGACCCAACTCACAAACTGACAAACTGTTTTTTTCGCTCACGGCCTTCTCATGACAGCATTGTCTACAACAGTGTTTTCAAATAATAACAATATATACAATACAATACAATATGTAGATCAAGGACAAAACACAATACTAATAAGCGATAATGAAATGTACTAGGAATGTTAATATTCACATCAACAGTAACCTGGGTTACATACTATAACATGTATACATTTTTTCTATGGATTTATATATACCGATCAGCCATAACATGACCACTGACAGGTGAAGTGAACAACACTGATAATCTTGTTATCGTGGCACCTGTCAGTGGGTGGAATATATTAGACAGCAAGTGAACATTTTGTCCTCAAAGGTGATGTGTTAGAAGCAGGAAAAATGGGCAAGAGTAAGGATCTGAGCGACTTTGACAAGGGTCAAATTGTGATGGCTAGACGGATCAGAGCATCTCCAAAACTGCAGCTCTAGTGGGGTGTTCCCAGTCTGCAGTGGTCAGTACCTGACCTGTGTGATCCAGTTCTTGCACTTATTGATTTTTATTGATTTGACCTGCCACTCATTGTCTGTGTCCAATGGTCTAGGGTTAGGGTCTTGTCATCCTGTATTTAAGCCCTAGTGTGTTCTGTAGTCTTTGTCGAATTATTATTTGAAGTCAGTCCTCTGATTTGCGTGTTCCTGCCTTTCCGGTGGAAATTAAAAACTGAACCAAGAAAGCCTGAGCGTCGAGCATTTGGGTCCACCCTGCATGAGAGCCTGACACAGACGAGCTACTGTAGTTCAAATTGCTGAAAAGTTAATGCTGGTTCTGATAGCTGTGTGTCAGAACACATAGTTCATGGCAGTTTGTTGCGTATGGGGCTGTGTAGCCGAATACCAGTGAGGGTGCCCATGCTGTCCCCTGCCGAAAGCGCCTACAATGGGCACGTGAGCATCAGAACTGGACCACGGAGCAATGGAAGAAGGTGGCCTGGTCTGATGAATCATGTTTTCTATTACATCACGTGGATGGCCAGGTGCGTGTGCGTCGCTTACCTGGAGAACACGTGGCACCAGGATGCACTATGGGAAGAAGGCAAGCCGGCGTAGGCAGTGTTATGCTTTGGCCAATGTTATGCTTTGGCCAATGTTCTGGGAAACCTTGGGGCCTGCCATTCATGCGGATGTTACTTTAACACATACCACCTACCTCAGCATTGTTGCAGACCATGCACACCCTTTCATGGAAACAGTTTTCCCTGATGGCATTGGCCTCTTTCAGCAAGATAATGCACACTGCCACAAAGCAAAAATGGTTTAAGGAACACAGCAATGAGTTCAAGGTGTTCAAAATTCCAAATTCCCCAGATCTCAATCCAATCGAGCATCTGTGGGATGTGCTGGACAAACATGTCCGATCCATGGAGGCCCCACCTCGCAACTTAAAGGATCTGCTGCTAAAGTCTTGGTGCCAGATACCACAGCACACCTTCAGAGGTCTAGTGGAGATCATGCCTTGGTCAGGTCCAAGTCAGGGCTGTTTTGGCAGCAAAATGGGGTATGTGTGTGTGGTTTACATTATTATTGAAACCATTATTAAATCTTATCTGATCTTTCTTCAGCATTGTGCGATGAAGTGATTGGAAGTTTTTCAAAATGGTGGTCAAGCGATCAGAACAGTTAAACCGTTAAAGGCTGTCCAATATTTTCTAAATAAACCAGAGGTCTACGCCCAGTAGGAAGCAGTGACTGAACATTTTCCAATGCAGCATGGCCAGCCAGGCTATGACTCTGTACCATTCTGTCTACATTTATGTTTACACACTGATAACACCTTGCCACACACACACACACACACATGCTGTATATGTAACGGTGGTGGGCTTGTTAGCACAGGGCAGTTAATCCTCACACTCCGACACCTCAAAGGACACTTTGGCGATGTACGCTAGAGACCATTGGGTTTCAGACCTTGTAGAGCGTCCACTCTCTACACAAAGAGAGCAGGGTTCGTGTCCCGGGTGGGGACGGACCCTGGTTACACAAATACCCTTGTTCAATTCGCAGCGCGTATGGCGGCGATGATTAGTTCAGAGCGGGTGAATGTGGACATCACGGTAGAGTTATCTGTGAACAAACCTATCTCAGTTTGCTTGGATGTGACTTCATAGTAAAGTTCCAAATTGGCAGTGCTCATTTTGGGGGAGAATAAATGCTGTTATTAGAACTCAGTATAGCACACTGATGGCTACTGGCTTTTACTTTCATTTTTGTTCTCATATAAATGCCTCCTTTTTCCACTTTGCTGCCACTTATAGGTGCACCCGCACAAAGAATCACGTGTCATACAGATAGAGCTTTGGTGTGTTCAAGTCTCAGAAGTTATTTCCAGAGAATGGGTAGCCTTTATCAAATTCCCAGCATGCATCTTAACAAGGGGGTGGCAGATGAAAAAGCCCTCAAAGTTCCTTGCTTAGTAATTCAACCTCGTGTCATGAACGCAGAGGATCCAGAAAGCATCCTGCGATAGACGTAGCCTTCCTCACATTACAGAGTGTCTGACTGTAATAGAGCTTAATACCCCATTTAATCTCTTCTATGTACCTTCAAAATGTGACGCTTCGACGGAAACAGCCTGAAATGTTTGATCATATTGCTTTCCAAAGCAGCCATACTCTTGGTATTTAAAGTGGACCTGAGAAGTCGCGCTCGGGAGAAATAAAAAAGTTATTACTTAAAATCCGTGTTCGCCTTTTCTGACCCCTTCATATAACAAGACCCAACGCTTTTTTTTCTTTTCTTTTTTGCGAAGGTCAAACCTGCCTGATACGTCACCAGAGCGAGAGGGAAAAAAAAAGGTGCGATTGTTAGCCCCCCCCCCCCCCCCTGCTTTTCTTCAACCCCCCCCTTGAACACGCCGAGTCACTGACACTAAGGTTGGACGGAGGGTTTAAAATTCTGGCCACAGACACGCCTTTACAGCCGCAGTAAAAGGGCAGCACATGAATAAGACAAGGAGGAGAAGATGACCTCACCCGTCCTTTTCCCGTCGGCATCGAGTGCGTTCAGTGAACCCCGGGACAGCAGGATGAAGATCAAGAGAGAGGGTAGGAAGGAGGAAGAGAGATCCTATGTCCTAGATCCTAGTGCGTGTCTTTTGGCAAACAACCCTGCCATGACCTTTCTACCCTGGGGCGGTGGTGATATGTGTGCCAACACAAGGAGGTAGGCAGCACTCACCTGGCCCTTGCTTGCATTGCTATTCTTTTGTTCCCGCTGATTAGTCCCTTGGGTGTTCAGGGAGGGAGTTTGGAGTCTTCTGAAGTCAGGTCCTGTATGTCAGATAGTTCTAATAGCAGACCAGCCAATCAGGCGCTTGGGGGTATGGGTGTGTGTGTGTGTGTGTGTTTGTGTGTGGCGGGCTCATGAAGCCTACGGCGCTGCTAGCTTAAAATTTGGGTCACGACACAAACACAGCGATGTCCATCTGATGTAAAGTCCCCCACCTGGCATATAGGAAGGAAGAGTGTAAATGCATCATGGGGCACTGTTGTGTGTTGTGATGGTTGAAACTATTATTATTATTATTAGTAGTAGTAGTAGTAGTAGTAGTATGGGAGCTGTGTGGTTGTGCAGGGCTTAACTAGAGCGATTCACTGCTGTGCCTCTGAGCCACTTTCACCATAGACCCCCTCCCAGTCCTGTATTATCTTACACAACCATTATGTTCCCAGCCCGCTGTATCATCATTTACTCCGTATGCTCTAAACCTGCCTCCCTACCCCTGCACAGTCGAGGAGGGGTGGAGGGGGGAGGTGAGGGCCGCCCTCGATGCTACAGTGCTTGAACCAGCACATTTTAACATTGACTCAGTGCTCAGTAGAAGTGACAAGCCGATCACACCGGGGGTGTGCGGCGGGAAGAGCCAGCGCCCTGACTCACTGTTTAGACACACAGGCCTTTTTGGAATGCGCAGCGATACAGTTGTGCGGTGGAATGACTCGGGTGATGCCGCCGAGCGCTGCAGTAGCTGTGTCTCCCAGGGCGCACGTCTGCCTTCTTGTTGTCGGCGAGAGAGCAAATACGAGACGCCCTATATTTGGGTAATCGCATTTGCATCGCACCAAGCAACCAGCAAAATAGATGTGACTCTCTTTTTGAGACGATTGTGCTGCTATGCCCGTGTTCTGTCGAGCTGTCCTACCTTGTCAGATTAAATTATCGTAGCGAAAAATTACAGTTATAGTCTGTTGATCTGTCCTACCATGGCAGATTATCCTATCATAGCAGTAAACTGAATACCAGGCATAAACTGTATATATAAATGGACAGACCCTCCGTGACGTCACCATAGACTGTGTATATAAATGGACAGACCCTCCGTGACGTCACCATAAACTGTATATATAAATGGACAGACCCTCCGTGACGTCACCATAGACTGTGTATATAAATGGACAGACCCTCCGTGACGTCACCATAAACTGTATATATAAATGGACAGACCCTCCGTGACGTCACCATAGACTGTGTATATAAATGGACAGACCCTCCG
>JAODUE010054548.1:13639-40111 GCA_027564755.1 Amblyopsis hoosieri | reverse complement strand
TGTATATATATATATACACACATATATGTATATATATGCGTGTATATATATATATATATATATACACACGCATATATATACATATATGTGTGTGCAGACATGGATAGAAAGAAGCCATGACTTCCCTCTTTCCTCAGAGAGCCTCCATAAGGTCCCAGCAGATGTGACGCCTCACCTTGCATGCATCACCTCATGGGCGTTAGTAGCGCAGCAGATTTTCTGGGAGCTTCTCACTAATTATTTGAAACACTGGCTTAAAGCTGTTCACAAACATTAAGTACTTTAATTAACTCAGAGGTGCAGTAATGGTCTCCTTTCTTACAGTAGCTGTTGGTGGCACCACAAGTACAGTAAGAATCACCAGGCTGTCGTTCTAACTCCCACACTCTCCTCTATGAACTACACTACAATTAACGCCACTCGTTGTCTCGTGAACTGTAATTTGTATAAATCCACAGCTTCTCCCTATACTATACTGCAATTATGAACCCACCACACACAATAAGGATGTGTCAGCTGCGTACCACATACTCAGAAAATACTGGCTATAATAGAAGACAGGTCTCTAGCCACACAAATAATGAAATTCTTCTCTCAGTAGTCAGTACAATACTTTCCTGTATATGACGCAGCATAACCCTGAAGTACCTATACAATACATCTAAACTGTCTTGGTCATTGCCCAACAACCAATCAATGGGTTAGACAGCATCAGAGGATTAAGAGAATAAATATTTTTTTTATTTATTTTGACCAGTCACAACACCGCAGTAATTCCAGCCATTAGCTTGCTTGTCTCTGGCTGAAACAGCGATTAATTAGTGAAATCAGCTGCTGTGGTGATTGGTTGGAACGAATCCTGCATAATCTGACCACTTGTCTCTCTTTGGAACTATTGCCAGGACTAAATATGGCCCCTAGATGCTGCATATTGTACTGCTAGAATCAGTGTAAGGCAACATCAGCTGTGGAAGTGGCAGCTGTTCTAGTGCCTGCATGAGAGACGTCCACGACCTGTGGAGAGTTATGTGGGTGCGATCTCAGGTTTCTGCCACTTTTGATGCACTTGAACATCATCAGTGTAACATAATTTAACACCAGACACGGTCACCATGGCAACCCAGCTAGAGTTGATTAAGTCCATGTCGTAGCCATATGTTCTTATCCGCTGACATATTGAAGTCTTTCTGCAACCTCCTGGTTTAGAGTGGTGCGGTTTGCAACTTGGGAAAGAGTGTACACACCGCATGTCACTCCATCTGCTTACCACGTCTTGAAAGGAGACATAACCACATCCAATTATTCAGTTGCTCCCCATTAGCACCCATCCTCTCTCTTCCTCTCATGTGTCCCGCCTGCCACAAGGCATTGGAATGACAATAGCCGTAGCTACAGCAGTGTCTGTGACAGACACCCGGCACACACATCCCTTCCCCAAAAAAGAAAATGGTCATAAGGAAAACAAATGAATAGGCTTTATATCAGAGCCCAGATAGCGCTGGACTACAGAGGGAAATGACCATTTCCACAGACAAAAGGCTCCATTACTGCCAAGTGACCCCGTCCTATTCAGTCCCTTTGCCCCCAAGCAGGACACCCTGTGATGAGTGTGTGTGTGTGCGTGCGTGCATGTGCGTGTGCGTGCGTGCGGTGTGAATAGAGCTGCAAGCACTGCAAATGTGTGGCCACCAATCTCAATATATTTATTATTTATTTCAGTCTTTATCTCCCTTCATGTTTTTCATAACTTCATAGTTCCCCGTGCAGCAGGAAAAATATCATGTTTTTAATTTTAAAAAAATAGCATGTTTTCAGAAAATCGCTAATTACGTTTTTCCAGTGAATTTACATTTTTTACAGTAATATAATTACAATATGTTTTAAAATGTTGGCATGACACATTCACACACACATATGCGCGCACGCAAACACACAAACACCCGCGCGCGCGCGCGCGCACACAAACACACACACACAAGAATGGAATGCTATTATTTTGTTTTCTCTGATTGTCTTTTCTGTGTGTGTGTGTGTGTGTGTGTGTGTGTGTGTGTGTGCACGCACGTGTTCAGATTGAGTTAGTGCAATTAGGGGTGTTTCAGGTCGACCTTGTCAGGGTGATTTACTAGTGTACTCATCCACCTCCTCCATTTCCTTCTCTCCTCCTGCTCCCTACCGTAGCTCTATCTCCTCCTATTGCTTTCCTGCACTTCTATCCCCCCATCCTTCAGCTGCTTCTCCCACAATCATATCGCTCCTATTACAGCACTCCTCTGTGGTCTTCCTGACCTATGTGATATCTTATTGGAACACACTGGAGACGATGTTAAGCAGGCTTTATAGGCTAGACCGAGCTCCCGCTCTTTCCAGTGTGGGTCATTTTGGTGATGCTAAGTAAAACTGGTACTGTATGATCAGCAGATGGGCCGACCATGTCATCGCCCATTTGCTGCTGATTTAATTGTACCTGTGAACATGGAAATGGAAAGTCTTTTTTGAATGGAGAACGAAGTAATTTTTATACCCGCTCCCTGCATCAGCAATAAATATAATAGGAAAATAAAGTTATTTAAAGGCTGTACAGACAAGATTGGTTGGATTACATGGTCATTGTGAGGTGGGTTAAGTTGGTATACGTAATGAAGGATGATTTTTTAAATTGAATCACCGGAGTGCTGCTTTTCCAAAACATGTTTCTCCTCACCTTCCAAAATGTCGAATACGTTTTTAGTTATTAGCAATGTGGTATTATTGATACTTTAAACGCATGAATATTACTTAAATATAGTAACAAAATGTTTAAATGCTGTGATTAAAGTAATTATTTCATGTTTTATCTGGGGCCTTTTAATAATGCCTGATAAGAAATACACTCCTGTTTGTCTGCATACACAATGAGAGCCAGCAGGCTATTGTTAACAGTGAAACTCTCGTCGGCATTGGAGAACGAAACGCATCATTGGGGATGTGAGGCAAAGTAATAGGGAAGCCTAAATGATGGGAGGATGATATTTGTGAAAGTGGCTGTGCTAGGCTCTCTCTCCCACAGCATGTTCATTCATTTGCTATAACCACGCGACAACAGGGCGACTTGGAGCAGCAGTGCCGCTGCTAAGTGGAACAGAGGAGGGCAGCAGCTGGGTGAAATTCACCTGCCACTTGCAATGTGGATCAGAAATTGCATTCACATTGGCAACCCCTTTCACACTCCAACTGTGGAAACAGAATTTTGGTGTGTGTGTGTGTGTGTGGGGAGGGGAAGGGGGGGAAGAGACGGAGCTTGTTGTGGCCAAACAAATGACAGCCTGTAGACGTAATAGAAGGCAGGGATGGAAATGGGAAATGGCCACATATTTTGGGACCTGCTGTGTTTGATAGACAAGGTGCGTAGACAAGGGCGTAGAGGATAAGAATCACAGTGACTAACCGTCTGAGTTACAAGGTTGCACCCCCCAAACTGGGTTTGACAGGAACAGAAAGAGTGGCTATGATGAAAGCCTTGGATAGCTGAAGTGATTGTGTTTTAACTCTCCAGTGGAGATGAAATACACTTTTTAGACTTTATCAAATTGTATTGCTACAGTATGAGTTGTGGCTCATCGCTGAATCCTAGAGAACTTTTTTTCTCTTTGAGTATGACTTACAGTATATTCTCCTCCTTGTGATATACTCTGCTAAGCTTCTTTGTAGTTAATTGATTGATGGATTTGTGTGATCATCAATCAACACACCTATGGCATCTTTAATAACTAGTACATCATGACTTGTTGGATCTATACAGTAATACAGACTCCTATTTACATCATACTGTAGGCCCAGCCTGCACATGAAACCCACCTATAATTATTCACATTGTCAGCATTGCCCACATAATTCACTGTCTAATAGTATGCATGCAGTGACTGTCTGCCTCACAGGGGGGCAGTGCTGTGTCATTTTCATAATATTTGGTGAGAGGCACTGCCAGGCCACTTAAGTTCTCATTTAAGTGGCCTGGCAACACATTGCTAATATACATTAAACATAATCTCATATAACTACATACAAATGTATTTTAAACATGCCCGGCCCTCCATCAGATAGCAGTTTACTTTAGACTTGCCTTTATATGAGCCTGAACCCATCAACGTTATTTTCACTGCGGCCCATAGTGCAAAATCAGTGCAGAGTCATTTCATAATCCTACTCATATGCAAGATTAAATCACAGCAGTCTAATATGATATTCCAAACAAATAAGGCTTAATCGTGGCTTGCATGCCTCCTTCCACGCCGACCACTGGTGAAGATGCAATAGGCATTGATATCATTCTAAAAATCAACATATAATTTGCACACCTGCCTCATACCTGGCCAGGGCTAATTCCATCTTTCAAGTAAGACAGGTGAATGTACTAAGCTATCAGGTTGATGAGCTATATGGGTGCCGACATACATATGCTGTATACGACATGCACTACACGAAATGAAGGACAAAGATACACCCACACACACACAAATGGCATCAAACAGATCTAGACTTCTAAGTGTATCACAACTCATCTCAGCCAAGCAACTGCTGGATAATGGTGAGTTATGTGAGGCCACAAATCAGGCATCTACACTACATTAAAACTTGACCATTGTTTTTGGTTTCCTGAATTGTCAAACGATTTCCTCTAGATTGTAGCTTGTGTCTCAGCTGACTACACACGAACAAAACATCAAACAGTAGATTTAACTGTTAAAGAACATAACATAAAAAGTTCTCATAACTTCAGTTGGACCTATGTCCACAGTGGAACTATACAATCTACTGTGTGTGTTTGTGCCAGTACAATAAAGCTGCAATAAGAGCACAATGTGTTATAAAGTCTTAATGCAAAATATTTATGAATTACACTTGTTCAACCAACCTTTTTCTTTTCGGCTACTGAATTGAAATGCGTTTTAAATGCGTTCTATGTACCATTGTTTGTTTTTATCATATAGAATTACTACAGAATATTTTAGAAATGTGTATGAGAGAATATAGCTGGGGTTGAGTCATTCAGCAGCCCTTTGGGGTGGGGTATTGAGCGCGCCTTTACGCAGAATAAACGAGAGAGAGAGAGAGAGAGAGAGAGAGAGAGAGAGAGGAGGGGGGGAGAGAGGGAGAGATGCATGCAACTCAAAATCCACATCTCCTAAAGCAAGCTCTGTGGCGGTAGGTGCAGAGTGGGTAGCCTACAACGGAGGACGCGCAGGTGATTACCCCTTCCCCTCCACCTGCGAAGGTGACTTCGTTTCTGCTTCACACAAACTCCCACGGAGGAAACCATGGATCTGCCACATGAAGCGGACAGGAGAAGCTGAATCGACCACTGAAAGTTCATCTAAAAACACAGTGACAGTGACTGAGAAAAATACAAAACTTTTTGTGTGTTTTTACGAGTCGTCACACGCTTGGATTGCTTGGATTCCGCGCCGCGTACTCGTCTGCCTTTTTATGTTCAATCAAGGAGAGTCGTAGTTTCAGGGTGGTCCGTTCTCAGGAAGGTGAGATGAAGGTACTCGTTTGGACCATAGTTATGCTCGACCAGTGGATTCTACGGAAGGTAAGTTTAGCATTCTTCATAAAGTTTCCTTGCTACTGTATTCCGTGAAAGCGTGTGAGCGACGGGAATTAGTGTTGGTGTGTCCTTTATTTGGGTAGAAGCGCACAGAAGCGCTGGCTCCAAATTGCGAGGCTCGTATACAGCTTCATCCGCACCTCAATATAAGATACAGCATACAATATAGTTTTATTATTATTAGCTTTTTAACGGTGACGTTTTTGCAGATATATCATTTATTTGTACCATACTTTGCTCAAACTTAACACCTGACTAGACTATTATTGACATAGTAAGAAATTATATATTTTAGGTAAAACATTTCAGTGAGCAACCGGGAAGCATTTTTGTAACGAATTCCAACTGCGCGCACGGACTCATGCCCGATGACTCAATTACGCTGTTTGAGAGTTTCCTTCCATCCCCAGTTATCCAGTCTTATCTATTATCCTGATCTATTACAGCTCGCAGCAACTTCCTCAGATTTTTTTTAAGAAGGTAAAAATGCCAGGGACTTCTGATTTTTATCTCCTCATCGCAATGTCAGTTTTTACGCACTGACTGCAGCTGTGGTTGCTGCTTTCTGCGTGCGCGTTTGCATCTGTATTTCTTTTCTTTCGTTTTTGTGATAGCCATTAATCATGTTAGGGATTGCTTTTTGAGTCACAGTTCGATGTATAAGCCAGCTATACAGACATTGTGTTTGGTTAGTGTATTGTGTTTTGAGGGAAACTTTAGGCTCATTGTGCCAGATGAGCCACAGGCCTAAAAAGTGACAGATAGTCCAAACATCTCTCCATGTGGAAATATAGAAAGTGAAATAGAAATGAATTCCCAAGCAATTTGTAGAAAAGTGTGAACAGATTGGCTTGCAAATGTAATTTTTTGGCAGAATTGTTTCTAATGTTAACCAATAACATAAAATAATAAAATAGCTAGGCTACCAGCAGGTATCTGGACAGAATAAAATTAAATGCAAAGACTGTGACATGTCACATTTAATGTAACATACTGTAACTACAATCACATTCTTCTGCTCTTATTCTTATTTTCCTCATTGCATGTGTCCTAATTGGTGTATTTATTTTCTTCTATATCTTCTAATACTATACTAGCCACAGCTTTGAAATGCACAGTGAAACAGGCAAGGTCTTTAAACAGGACCGAAGTGTTTAATCTGTTATTTTTACATTATCTTAAATTAAAAAGCATCCCTGAAGTGTAGAACAAGTCGTTTTTCACGGAGGAACGTCACTTGATTCAAGTGTCAAAGCTTAATGCTAGTGGGGCTGTGATGTAAGTGGAGCTGGGTGGATTGGGAACCACATAGCTAAAATCACTTGCCAGCCTACAGTAGCCAAAGTTCTTTCTATACATGCAAAGTGATGGCTGCATTTAGTGTGTCATTTTTAAAACACCCCGTTGGCTGCTGGCAGATTGGGGTTAGGCTCTATTGTGGCAGGTAATAACACCTACGCTTCTTTTGAAGATTGAATGCAAATCATTTTACTGTTAAAGTGGAACTGTTATTCCTCACATGGGAGTGCAAGGCTGGTTCAACCATTTTGATTGACTTGGTGTTAGATTAAATCAGACCTACAGTATATTCAATAATATAGCATGTGATTACATATTGGATTTATTCTTCTGCTTTTGGGTGGTATGTTGTGCCGCTATGAATGACAGCTCATGTGTAAATATTAAAGAGTGTTTTTCACATTACATACCGTAAACACAAACAGTCACGTAAAGAGCAGAAAGGTAACTGAATACAGTATGTGGTGAGATTAGAATTGAGTCAGCTGGAGACAATGATCTGTAACGTCATTTAATGGTGTCCACACATAATAAACCGGAATGCAATATGGCACTTTTCCTCATGTTGACACAGTTCCTTGAGGTCTCAGTGCAATGTATTTGACATGCTTAGGTGAAAATACCACATTAAGTGGAATAGCAACGTATTAGGCCAAATGTAAACCTGCCCTTAGAAAACATCTAGTCACTTTCAATGACTTTTGCATTAATGCAAATGAGCCACTGCTCACCCCACCCCCTCTTCCGTGTAGTGTGTTGACATGTAGAATACGTCTGTGCAACTGTTGAGCTGTTGGAGATAATAACACTGCCTCTGACAGCGGAGCAACCATATTTTGATTGACTTCAGTTCGTTGTGGCTTGTATATTTTGCTGAATACTATATGACTATGTGCATGTTTTTCCACCTCTTTTCCAATTGTCCTGGCAATTATAGACCAGTAAGGTAACAGTCCACTTTGAAAGGCCCAGTAGCCTACGTCTACAAGTCACATGGACATAACTATTTTCAAAAACAACAATACGTATACGTTTTTAATGGCATTGCTTTTTTTAAGCAGATATATCACATTCATATCTGTAATCTGTAAAATCACAAAGTTTGTCTTTATTTTCTGTACATATTGTTGCGGAGGACATATTGCATCCTTGGGTCATTGATTGATTATTTGGCTTCTGTATTATACTATGTTTATACATAACTATATGCATTATGTTGCAATTTGCAATATACTGTATGTTTTCCATCTTGTTTGAATTTATACACAGTAACAGAACAAGCAAAAAAAAATTGTGAAAATCAGCTTTTCTTGCTTTTGCTCAGTAGGAACAATAGCGTTGTAGCATTAGCAAGCATCTCAACCTGACAAAATCCTTTTATCTTCCCTGTATACAACTACTGTAGATTATATACTGTAGCCCCAGGATATTACGAGACTGAGTCACTTTAATTTCATTATACAGTATAGGCATACTTTCATTTGTGCGTCACATGTTTTTGCACAGCTCTGTGTTTTATTACAGCCCAGGTCTTTTTCCAGGGATAAAAAAATATGTGCATGAGAAATACAAACGTGTTTATGTCCTCGTGACCGGGCCCATGGGAATGGTGTCATTATTCAGGGCATTGTGGAAAAGTGTCTTATTAATCACAATGGCTGAATCACATGTCTCCCATCATACACGTCATCATTTATAGGGCAGTTTCTCTTGATCTGTCTTGCTGTCATTCTGTCTGTCTGTCTCATTTCCAAAGCGTGACACTAAGCCAGAGGCACAACTGTACACATTATATTCTCTGTTCACAAACCGATTAGATATGTAATCTGTTGAATCATGATGACAGAATCAATCACATTACTGCTATCTATCGCCTCAAAAAATGTTCCCAGAGATCAAAGCCTTCTTTAACCAAAAAAAAGGCACAATTTAATACAGTATTTTAATGGATTTTTTTTTAATACCGTGTGCTATAAGGTTAATCAAAGATTAATTTTTATTTAATATTTCTTTCTTGTTCAACAGTCTTAAGCCCCGTTTTTGACAATCCATTACATGGAAATTAGTCATTGGTTGCCTATAGTGCATTGAATACTTACACCCCAGGCCTCATACATATTAGCCTTGAGGAAGGAGAACATTTCATTTAATAGAATGAAGCTGTCATTTAATTTTGACAAATGTAAAATGGAGATATACTGACATTCTGCTCTATATATATTAGTCAGAAATATCTACCTAAATGTTACCTCTGAAGTGATGCTGTCAATGTACAGTATTTAATGTACCTTAGTATAATAGTATATTATTTTAAGGACAACTCACTAATATAGAATATGGGTAGCAGCTACAGTAGGAAGCAGATATCATGGCAAATAGATTTTAAGTGCACCTTGCTTTGATTGACAGGATGACTACACTTGAAGTTCCAATGATGGTAAAATTATGTATTGATAAGGTCTTATTTTTATGACATAGAGGGAAGCTGAGAATATATTCAGGACTGGACAGAGCTATAGTATGACTCACAGTATGAACAATCTCAGAACCATCAGCTATCGGTCTGAGGTTTAGCTTCTGGGGGTATTAGCCAATATTTCCGGGTTTTCAGGTGTAGCCAGCTGCTATCCAGACAACATATATCCTGGCCAATACTTCCTCCTCCATTCACTGGTCATTGTTTACAGTCTGATTAGCAACTTTGCACAAGAATAGTTGGAGGTGGAGTTGAGTTTGGCTATAATCTCTATAAACAGGTATCTGCATGAATACATACAAAATTGTAGCTGTAAGCAGAAATGGTAGGCCCTGGCCTAATCAGAGACCGCAGAGTCACAAAAGGCACCAACCAGCAATACGAGACCCACCGGACAAGTTTTTCATCAGTCACTTTAAGTGGTGCAGAGATACTTCCACTTTCTGTTATGAGGCTTCGCCATCAACTTCAAAGGCCTATTTCTACTTTATCACTTTGAGAATCACAAATCCACGAAAAGTACATTTACGAGGATATACCCAAAGACCATCTGTACCAATTTCCATGAAGACGAGACAATAATTGAGATCTCTCGGTCTCGGAAGGTCCTTTAGGAGTCTGCATAAATTAAATATTATGTGAAATATAATGCACACGATAAGCGCATCACTTCCTGATTTGTGGTGTTTGCCACGGCACTGTAGGCTGGGCTAATTGAAAGCTACACACACACCTCATTACTTGAGGGTCAAATGAGCATCTGAGTTAATGTTTATGGACAGCAGACAACATTTGAGGGAGACATTCTAAAAAGGGTTTTCGTAAAATTTGTAATGGTGGAATATCTAGCCATATGCATTTTGACCTCACAGGTTTTAGGAGGGTTGAAGGAATCAGGGCAAGCATATCAGATGTTGTGACATGGTGCAAAGGTTATGAGCAGATGCATACTGTATCGAAAAAGGCTAAATTTGATCATAGCGTGACCTTTGACCTTTAGAGATTACCCAACCAAATGAAGTGCCAGAGACTAGATGTACAAACATTCACAACTTTTTTCCACAGGGTAGGGGTTTCCAACGGTAGAATAATAACAAAACGTACAACAACAATAAGGGCTTTGCCCATTTGAGGCCCTTCAAGCTAATAATCAGCTAATACGTTGTAAGACATTTTTCTTTTCCCAAGGTTGCATTTCGCCAATGTGTTCCACCTCTTTTGCTCTCAACATATATGGTTCACCTGCATTCAACAAAAGCTTTCTCATATGTGATTGGTCAATATTACTCATACACACAGAAGCCAAGATGCTTCACTATTCTGTGATGCTGTGATATTATTCTGTTATACAGTATTATATATGTTTATAGAGATTTCATGAAATAGCTGTTTTAGAGAATATATTATTATTGCTAAGGTGTTGCTAATTCTTTTAATGTCTTGTAGGCTCTCTTGTATTTCTTTCTGTCATTTTGAATTTTCTCTAAAAACAATCCACAGATAAAGATTTAGTGTTTCATATCAGATTTGCTTCTCATGTAATACCAGGTTCAGTTTTGTAATACATTGTTATCTCCAATAACATGATAAATCCATGATAAAATAATGCCACGGCTGCCCGCTTTTCATTTTGCACCTACAGTACGGAGACTTCAGTGCACTAACTAGATGCCCAGGCTCCGGTATAGTGAGCACAGCAAGGGTGAAGGAAATCAGGAGTGCAGGTGTAGAGATGTGGTAGGGTTGTGAATAGCAAACAGGCAGTGTTGGGGTAGCTACTTTGGAATTGTAACTTGTCAAGCTACAGGTTACTCCTGATTTAAAGCTGCTGCCCCCGCGACCCGACTCCGGATAAGCGGGAGAAGATGGATGGATGGACATAGTGACATAACTTTGAGCTTGTGTGCATACAGTTTGAACGGCGAATAAAATACAGTGCATTGGGACACGAGTTATTGCAGTTAATGGAAAGCAGAGATGTTCAGTAATGACATGACTTGGCATAAACAAGGCATTTGGTTGCTACATGTAGCAAGCTACAACCAAACACTACAAGCAGGGAAGACATTCTTTTCCAAGATCTGGCATGTGCTTCAAACAGCAGTGTTTGATCCATGAGAGAGACTATGCAGAACACAACACTAATACTAAATCAACTAAATTGGCTACTTATCATGTTTTAGTAAATCTCAAATGATCTAACTTGTAAGTGACTGAAGTTACCATTGCTTTACATTACAATGAACACATTAAATTAAACAAATTACCTAATTTACCACCATGTCCAAACCTCTGTACAGTACAGCAGTTACAACCATCTCCTTTCCCCACCACACCAGGTGTCTCCTTTATCTAAATACAAAGCAGGCTGTTTAGACAAAACTTCTGTCAGTCACAATCATGGGTGATTCTTGAAGTTAAGAAGGTACCCTACTCTGGACCAGAATTAGTCAGCCTTTACAGTGCATAAAACAATATGCACTTGATGAGCTTGACTTTAAGATGACCATCTCAATTGACAGCAATTACAAGTATCACTAATGTTAAAGACATACATTTGTGTTTTGAGTTTGTCACACCACATAATGGTAATATTAACCACCCAGCCAAATTTGAATTAATAAAGTCAGCAAGTATATAAAATTACCTTTCAAAAGTGTGAACATCTAACTATCTGTTCTCAAGCGCTGGGGGTGTGTCAGCAGAAGGCGCTGTAACCACACCCATTACGTGTACTGCGGTAAACTCCATACCGCAGTGTGCCAAATAGGTATCCTCAGCAAACCTTGATTGGAAAATGTAGACGTGCATTTTATATCCTTGTGGTGTTACGGGGAGGGGTAAGCAAATTGGGGAACCATCTACGTATCTAGCCCCCCGTTTCTGGACCTCCCAAAAAATCCTGAACAGAGAAATGCTGAAATACAGTTTACAGTACGGTCTAAGTTAACAGGGTTTGCACATGTTTAAATTAATGGATTTCTAACATACAGTATATAAAGCATTTCTCTATTTTCTTTACACGATCTTTAACAAATGTAAACCTCACATTAATTTCAAACATTTGTAACCGTCGCACACACACAAAAACATTTTTATTTCCAGACTTAAATGAATTTGTTTCCTCATCTATGCTTCATTAAAAAGAAATAAGACTAAGCTTATTCTGACGGATTAAGGCAGATAACAGTGTGGAGGGCGTGCACTAAAAGCAATAAGCATGAGTTACATACTGTAGAAATCCAGTTTCTCCAGCAAATGTTCAGGCCTTCTAACACTAATCATAAACACACGTAACAGAGAACTAACATTCTCCCACATCCGTTTCGGGGCGAGTCAGCGCCCTCCTCGACACTGAAAGAGCACCGGCACCCCGAATGAGCGGCAGAAGCGAGCAGCACCGTGGGCTCCACATCAGACCGACAGAGCCGGGGGCTCCTGCCAGGATAATCTGGGGAAGGAGGGCTGTGGACAGCTGCTGCCTCGGCCCCCCTCCCCCCCGGGAGGGCCACGCTGCGGCCCAGCCAGCGCCACCATCCAGCCTCTCCTCCTCTATGCCCCTGCCAGCCCGCCATGGTGGGCAGGGACGAGGAGAGACGTGCAGAGGCTGTGGCTGTTAGCATGCAGCAAGGGGGTCTCGCCCCTCTCCTCTCCTCCCCTCCCCTCCTCTCCTCACGCCGCTTGTTTAGTCTGCCAGCTTCTCTCACTGTCTGCCCCCCTTGTTTATTCTCGCTCAGCGTCTCGCCTCGCTCTCTCTCTCCCTCCCCCGGCGGGGAAGAGGGCAGAGGGGGTGAAGTGTGTATGAAGGTCCACGTCAAGATGAGCACCTGATCTGTACACACACACACACACACACAGAGCATTCTAATGTGTCCTGCCAACCTCATTATTACAATAGCATTATCCGTGGCTCGCCTGCAGGGCTGATGATACAAGTATGGAAAAATGCACCCTCAGATGATTTAGAAGAAGAAAGTATATATACATACGCATAATCTAAGTAGATAATTCCGCTTTAAAAGGAATAGGTTTAAGCCGCTACTGCCAATAGATAATCTAACAAATTGATAGTGTGCATGTATTCATCCATGAGAGAGAGAGAGAGAGAGAGAGAGAGAGAGAGAGAGACACACACACAGCTGAGTGCTTAGTTAGCACAGGCCTCTTTTTGTTTGGTTCATATCCTTCTGTTTGTGTATCGTCTAATAAAGCCAGCTAGGGAGGGGGCTTGTGTGCGTGTGTGTGTGTGTGTGCGTGTGTGTGTGTGTGTGTGTGTGTGAAGTGGTCAGCTCTACTTTAGATTGTACTGCTGCTCCACTTTGAGAGATCCCCAGCCATCTCCCAAGATGTGAGCAGTGAGTAAATGTGTCTGCCTCTCTCTCTCTCTCTCTCTCTCTCTCCCTCTCTCTCCCCCCCCCAGCAGTGATAAGGAGGGTAGCGTTGAAGCATTGGAAATAGATCACATCTGAGGGGACGCTTGGCTCCCGATGACGGGCACCGTGTTTGTTTCATGCATGCATGATGAGTTGCTCAGTCCTCAGCGGGGTGGCCAGACCAGTTATGGCATTATGGCGCTCTGCCCGCGGTCACTGCCGAGTCCTTTCCCCCCCCTCCCCCTCCTCCCCCACCTCCCCCGCTGGGAGGAAATACACACTGTGCTTCATATTTGATGTGGCCGTGTGCGTTTTCATGCGTTAAACCCAAATGTACAAAAGCACATACACACACTTTAACCCCCCCCCACACACACACACACACACACACACACAGGCAAGCATGTGCGGTTATTGTACATTGGCTGAGTTATTAGACAGCCTTGGGTTTTCACAATATGATTAATAGTGACACACCTGGGGGAGATATATAGAGCAGGATTTGTGTGTGTGTGTGTGTGTGTGTGCATGCGTGTGTGTGCGTGTAATGAAATATTAAAGTGTAATCCGAGAGACAGCAAATATCATAACTCACGGTGCAGACAGCGGGAAAGGCTCAGGGTCAGCCCAGCGTGAGAACCCCCGCTTGCAGATGGGAGTGTGCATGGATTAGATATTTATTTTCATTTTTAATATCTCCAGCGTGGCCTGTAATGCATTAATTCAGACATGCATTGAACGCATTTGAGGCGTTACATCATGAAATATGAAATATGCAGGCACACTGGGTCATTGACCCCCCCCTCCCAGGTTTAGATACACGGAGAGTATACCACTATAATAACAAACGCACCTCCATTTCATTAGGAAAGACGGAGACTTTAGTTAATTTATTTTTTATTATTAAGATGTGCAATATTGTATTCTTCATCCTTGTGAATCCATTTAGGATTTGGGGAGCTACATGGGATGTTGGGAAGAGATAACGCCATGTTCTCATAATGGCTGTTTTGGATTGGGGTTTGTTTGCGCGTGATGTCTGTCCATCTTCTGTATTGTTTTCTGGGTCTCTGGCTTAATGGGCCGTGGCCAGGGGAACTCTGCAGCGTGAGGAAGGCACCGCACACAAAACATTGGGCCACACACATCCCTCTTACCATATCCGTCTCTTCCACTTCCACCCCTCCCCCCCCCGTCCCTGTCTATTTGCACATAGAACTCTCACCGCCTTTCATCTTGCACCTCTCTCATCCACCACACCTGCCTCTCCAACGCTCACAATCGACTCTCTATCTCTCTCTGCCTGCCTCACTTCTCGCCCTGGTTCCATGCTCGCTCTCGCTCTCTCACTTGCTCTCTCTCTCTCTCTCTCTCTCTCTCTCGGGCTGGCCAATGTCGTGCCAGTGTGTCTGGTGAGAGCGCAGCCCTGGCAGTGACTGAAGCATGCGAGGAGGGGTTCTGTGGCTCCAGACGCCAGCCTGCAGTGCTCTGATAGCCGCTGTGAGGCCCTGCCCACGTGGACTCAAGATTCGCAGCGTGTTGCTTTCCCCTGCTGGCTCGCGCCGCTGTGTTGTGATTATATCGGTGCGCTTCTGGACCAAGATCACGATGAGCCTTTCTCCCTGCTAAATTGTGTAACTCTCAGCTTGCTTTTGAAATAATGTTGAATGAGTACGGGACAGGTTGAGAGCAGCGTTCTCTCCCTCCCACCTTGGTCTCAAGTTTGTTGAAGGGATATTGTCGAGAGGGTGAGAAGGTCAGGGCTGTCTTGACACCTCAAATAAAAAAAAACTCAAGTTTTATTTGAGTTGAGTATGAACAGAAGGGGGAAAAAAAAACATCAAGAACTTCACACCAGCCTCCTTCATATCCAGTAGCGAACCGTGACCCTGCGCACTGGGCCTTCAGGGTCACCACATCAAGATATATTATTATTTGCCTAATGTAAAATATATTGTAACTACTGTATCACATGTTTTATGAAAAAGCTAGATCTTAGGCTTAGGTTTCCACAAACAAGCTGCTTGTTGAAGCTGTTGCTTCGACATCCGACAAGCAACAATCTCGACAAACAGACTAAGCATCTTAAATGATTAACTAACAGCATCTAAGAAACAGTATTCTCACATGGGTGGTCCTTATCTCTCACCTGAATAAGAACGCAGCGGTCACTGAATACCTTGATGGCCCTAACGGTTCCTCTATCAATAAATAGCATTCCTAATATATAACATGGGTTTAGAATTGGCACTTTGGCCATTTTAAACTTTTAACATATATACGTTTTTCTGAGCCTGGAAGTAATGTGGAAGTAATATTTATTTAAAGACTATGAAGGAAATGCTGGTCTTGGTGAATGTATCTCCCTGACTCTTGACAACTCTTTGGCAGAGCTATAGAAACGTGCTAACCTCAATGCTGTTGGAGATTATGCAGATTGCTTTGACCTAAAAGCAATCTGTTGAAACCGTGTCTGCATTACCCCAGCATTATTTATCCTGTGAGTGTAACCACTTGTTAAATATACACTCGCATCTTTACCGTGGGGGTTGTTCAATGACTTAACACGTCTGTCTGTCTTAGGGGGAACTATTCCGGTTGCTAATAGAGCAGTCCTGTGGAGCGCTGTAATGCCCTCATTACATCTTTCTCTTAAGAATGCTGTCTCAGCTCCCTTGGCTCGCCAGATGTCACCCTCCTATCTGCGAACTTGGACACGGCACCAGCCTGCATGTAGCAGCAGGACCAGTCGGTGACAGGGAAATAATGTCATGCCCAGAGAGGCAGAGAGAGAGGGGGGAGAAGCCACGGCTGAAAAGTCAGGCAGGCACAGACAGGGAGAAGGGCAGAGAAGTCAGTGTAAAGTAAGTACAGATAGCGATGACGTAATAATCTATGTAGTGTTGCTTTTTAAATGTGGTCATGGTCTTTTACTTCAGTGGCGTGTGTGTGTGTGTGCGTGTGCGTGTGAGATATACGTACTGTACGTGTGCGCAGCATAAAAGACGTGGGGGTTTCAGCACTGGCTCAGAAGGTTTGAGAAGCGCTGGGGCAGGGTGTCTCTCCTGCACCCCTCTGCTGTTCACTTGAGAGCAGGGTGAACAATGCAACGCAGCATTAACAAGGAGCACAGGAGCACGGGAGCACGAGAGAGCAGTGTAAACAACTGGGGAGCGCCGAACACACTCTTCTTCCCATTTTGACTTTGGGGAGTTGGCAAAAATATCCCATTATGTAATACAACTTTTGTTGTATGCTGTGTATAGATAGGTACCTGCCATGGATTTGAAAGGGGGGGGGGGTAGTTCATATATACAAACACATTGTGAATGTGTGCTGTTGAATGAGCAAAGACACAATGCATTATTCAGGGTTATTTCTTGTCTCCTGGACATAATTCTCTTTTTTTTTTTTTTTGGTGTTTGAGGTATGTAACAGGCAGGTCAGAAGAATTTTTGATCTGTTGTTAAAAGTGGTTAGTGATGCTGGGGAAACGGTTCACATATCAACAATTTATCAAAACAAAAACAATGCTCCCTTCAATGCCATTGGGTGCTCCCTCAGAATCTCCGCCCCTCTAAATCGGACACGCATTGCCAAGGATGGGACTATCCCATCCTTGGCAATGTGTGTCCAATTTCGGTGGTTGCATTTAGAGGCAGGGCTGTGTGGAAATACAGGATCATTTGTTTTCACCACAGGCAGCTATAGTGGGTTATGGGGAGATATTAACTGGAATTGACAAAAGTGTATTATCTTATAATCACTCGCATTTACCTGGTTGCATATAAAGTATTTCCATTGTACTACCACATTAAAGTAATTCTACGGTACCATACCTCTTGGATCTGTGTACAGTTTTTCTTTTTGCTTAGATAAGAAGGCCTGTTTGATCTCATGTCTTGGTCCTTCAGATAAAGTCCATAATGTACTTGATTTAGTAACATACAAATTCGTAAATGACATGTAGGCCTACACACAAACAGAAACACAGATTAAAAAAATATTTGAGATTAACTACTCTCTAAATACTGTGTGTATATGTGTGTGTGTGTATATACAGTATATGTATATATATATATATATATATACACAGTGTATATACTGTACCGTAAAATAGACCTTGATTAGACATTTGTATCCACACTTGGATATAATTTAAGGTGTTGCCTACTGTGGCTTCCTATCAGAAAATTATTATTGTGATTTACCTCAGGACATACTGTAGATTAGACCTTTTCAGAGAGACAGAGAAAAAGCGTGGCCAACGTTGTCTCCCTACACTATACAATTGTGTCTTCTAAGGCTTAATGTGTCAGAAAATCTTATATATTTGGTGGCATTGGAATATTGTGAATCTTGCAACACATAACATCCATATTAACATACAGAAATTAAACCATATAATTTTTAATCTAACCGATCTGATTTTCATCAGTGAAACAATAGTTTATTATTTAAATATAAGCCTAGCCTATGTTATGTCATACTATTGTACTGCAAATCAGATGTAGCAGTGACTTCATTCAGTATTACCAAATAAAGTTAATGATTTAATTTGGCACTTACTGATATATCAATCTCAGTGATTCGCTACATCTGATATTGTAGAGATGACTTAATGGCTGTACTTGTTTTATAGATCAGATTTAATATCATGTCAGATTAAAATGTTGGCATATAATGACCACGGCCCTCAGATTTGATTGAATTTTCATTTTCAGGCTCACACAGAAACATTTTTTTGCAGGCACAAGAACCAATCACCTTGAACCTGAAATACATTATAAGTACAGTATATTAGGTATATAATCATATAACTAATAATGGTAAATGTTTTATTGTTATTATTGTACTGGAACTGGTCTTCCCAAGCCTAACTGAATAAAATAACAATGAGACACCTTAGATTTGCTGATGCTGTACAGCTACTGTATCACAAGACACTGACACTGTCCAGCTACTGTATCACAACACACTGATACTGTCCAGCTACTGTATCACAACACTGACACTAACACACTGATACTGTACAGCTACTGTATCACAACACTGACACTAACACTCTGATACTGTCCAGCTACTGTATCACAACACTGACACTAACACTCTGATACTGTACAGCTATACTGTGTCACAACAAGACACTGATACTGTACAGCTACTGTATCACAACACACTGATACTAACACTCTGATACTGTACAGTTACTGTATCACAAGACACTGATACTGTACAGCTATACTGTATCACAACAAAACACGGACACAAAGCTCTGATATCTTAAGCTATGCCATGCTAAAGTAAGTGATTTATACTTGCCCACTATTGACAAAGCTCTGTTATCTTAAGATGTGCCATGCTAAAGTAAGTGATTTACACTTGCCCACTATTGACAAAGCGCTGTATGTGATTTCTGCAAACAGATTGCAGTTGATGTTTCACCATCGGTGTGGTGTTTTTAAAAGGGAAATTATTGGACACTGGGGGCATAGTGGGGAAAAGCCTTCTGTGAGTGAGTGTATGCATATGCTTTGTCCAGTCGCATGCTTCCAATCCCATTACTTTGTCCATTCATTTGCTTCCATTTTGCATCCACATACACACTGAATACAACATGGAAATGCACATTTTTATGCACCACCATCATTCACATCAAATATGTGATGCAAAATACAAAGACAACGTCTTGAGTAGTTATATACTGTAATATGAGTTGAGTCTGACTTTGTCAGAATTCAACTTATTCACCAATAACATGCATTTACCCTGGAATCAGGTGATCCCAAGGTAAACGCATGATATTGAAATTTTGGTTATTGTTTTGGCACTCAGCTGTTCATCCCATAAGGAAACTTTTTCCTCTCTTTTAGTCATTGCTGTTGACCTGTAAGTGTCAAATACCACAAAGGAAAAAATAGCAAAGCAATGCTTTTCTAATATAAAGATCATTCCAGACTACATTTTAACCCCCGAAAGGTTTCATAAAAAAAATACGTTCATATTTTCATCTTTTTGTGAAATAAAAATGTGGATGACAAAATAATTATTGTTACTAGGTATGCAAATGCCCATGAAATCGCCCTGGTGAAAATGAGATTGCTTTAAAATTCTGAAAAGGTTATTACTGTAGATGGCAGAACATCACCACTTTAATATGAATTAATATCTATTAGATGTTATGTACTTCATAGTAGTGTTAGTCTAAACAGAGATCAGAAAAAAACAAAAGGTTTAACAAAACGTGATATTTAACATCACACAACCAAGCCGTGGACCGGTGGACAATATCCATTATAGCAAAAGTAGTCTCTGATAATTCACATTGCAGACAAATCATTACCTCATAACATCAGGATGAACAGCCAGAGACTGTTTTAATGGATATTGGAGCCATTATAAAATAAATATATTTAAAAAATGCATAATAACACCCTGTGTTATTGTTGATATTATTATTATTATTATTATTATTATTGTACAACATTCCATAATGACAAACACCTATAGCAGCAGGTGCAGTGTGAAATGCTGACGGCCATATTGGATCCTTACCTCAATTCTCCTCTGATGACCAAGAAATAATGCATTATTTCCACAACGGAACCAGATACACATACATGAGTTGCTGCCCCCACGGCCCGACCACGGATAAGCGGTTGATTTTCATCTGTTACTCACATACATGAGCTGCTGCCCCGCGGCCCGACCACGGATAAGCGGTTGATTTTCATCTGTTACTCACATACATGAGCTGCTGCCCCTGCGACCCGACCACGGATAAGCGGTTGACGATGGATGGATAGGTTCACACATACCATTGTTTCTCAAAAACATCCAATGCATCGGAATTGTCTACAAAGCTGATCTTTGTCACCTTTACACGCAATGCTTTCTACTAGTGGTGGTGTTTCATTTCCTGCAGTGTACAAATAAGTCTACTGTTTAAAACTGTATTTTAGACTGTACTGTACAGTATACAGTGTGTACTCTATGTATAGTATGAATGTGTACAGTATTACATATCTTTCTGCTGGAGTAACTGGAAAAAATATACTGCAAATACATACATAGAAGTTATGTTTGTAAAATGTAAATCAATTGCATAGGAATATTATGTATCTGGATGGATAGGGCTTTGCAACCTGACACACGCCACATAGATTGTTAGACATAAATCCATCTGGGAAACCATCTATTGAGATACTTGGCAGTTGATTGGATAAATTATCTGTCTGTCATTGTTGATGTAATGTCTGTTCTTTGGTATTCAGACTCAAGTCTCAAGGATGTGAAGCTCCAGACTGATTCTTGCGACAAAGTGAAACTGAAGCTTGTGTGATCAGGATGGTCTCGCGAGGCTAATGGTTTTGGGTCATTAAAGTAGAACTGACTTGTGTCCCTCCATCAATAAACCCTTGACTGTAGCTTCTTCATTCCTGTCAGCAATTAGTATTGAATGAACATAAGCAACTTAACATTGTGTTACATACTGTGACTTCAGTATATATTGTAGCAATCTTTCAAATAAGTGTGCATACAGTTAATGTAACCAGTGAGACCTCACAAAAGGAATACATAACTTGTGTGTCCTGGACTTACAGTATGTTTTAAATTCCAACACTTCACATTCATGCTTATTGTTAATGTCTAAATTATCGCCTTTATGTGAGTATTTTATTTCGGAATAACATTTGCAGTGTTTGCCTAATGTGAGAGAGTTGTCACAATGGATGGCATGTAGTTCTAATCTAATGTGTAAATTAGAGCTGAGAAAAATGTTGGCACACCTGTATACTCCTTGTTATAATAGGTGTTCTCAAACTGTGGCCCAGGATGCATTGAGCAAAGTGCTATTTTAAATGACAGCATTTCTGATATTGTTGCATTATGATTTCTGTTTGGTTATCATTAATTGCATTGTCCATACAATTTTCAGTTGGGGTTTTGTGTGCACTGATTTTTAATGCATTTTCATGCTATTAAAAGAAGACTAGTGACCCACCTATTATTGATTAATAAATATACACTATATACTGCATATACATACTGTGTGTATAGCTTCAGGTCCACCTGAAGTGCAAGGAGCAATCCTGGGCTCCAGGAATACTGAGGAATCACACCTTGCAGCTACCGTTTGTCCAATGGTAATGCTTTGTGTTCACCAAGGCAACAGGAGACAGATATGGGAAGAGACCATCTCCCATATTTAATAGGATTTTGGAGCTATTTTCCTCTGCCTGTAATGCCTTTATTATTGCAGATAGGCGTAGTAGTATTGATTGTGAATGAGGGCCCCTACTGAGAGTGAAGCAGCAAAAACAGTGTTTAAAAATATCTCTTTGTATCGCATACAAACACACACACTTGTATTTACATCATAAAATCATACAGTAGATTTAAAAATGAATTTTCTTCTTCTTTTTTTTTAAGAAAGCATATTCATTATTTTTCAAAAATATATATATTACAATTTGTTTATGCAACATGAATGTTTTTGAATTGCAGTGATGGAGATTGAGAATATTAGTGACTGATTGTTTGTGTTGGGGCCTTGTTCCTATTCTTAGCCTTGCAGTGGGAAAGAAAGAGTAATGATGCTTCCTGACCTTAAGCCTGCAACTCAAGGTCAACCTTCCACTGATGCATTGTGGGCAAGCTGTCCTGCACCACTTGGGAGAACTGCCAGTATGAGTTTGTTGTTTTATGTGACTTTGTCCCAGAATGTATTGCTGTTCCTCCTTTAAAGATGAACTGATACAATCGCAAAACAAGCAGTTTATATTCTGAGGAAACTACTAGCTGCTCTGCACAGCAAGTTACAAATCTAATTAGTCACACTTTCTCCAAATTACATGTACTAACAATTGGCTTCAATGTTTACGTGAACGGGGAAGTGAGACAAATGATGCAAGGTGTACAGAGACATTTGGATAGTGCACATATTGGTGTTGTTAACAGGTAATTAGTTGGTTAACAGTATTAAAGCCTGTCAGAAAGACCTATTACCTATTGTATGCCTAGAATTTTCTTCTGACAACAGAACCTGACAAAGTTAATAGTATTTCAAATACAAATAGTTGATAATCACTATAAAAAATTACAGAGAGAAAAATAAAAAAAAATGGAAAAGGTGACAGAATGAAAGAATAAGAAAAGAACAAAAAAACACACAACTGTAGAAATAATTAGAGTTACAGTAGAGTAAAGATAGTACCGGAAGGTGGGCTAAGTGCCGACAGTCGCTCTGGCTTGGATCATTAATTTGTGTTCTAATTAGCAGCGTTGCCACATTTGGAATGTGACGGCTGGGAGAGGCCAAGGAGTGGGCGTCTGTCTGTGCGCCTGTCTGTCCCGTGTCTGTGACCTGCCCTGGCTCGCACACTCTCCCAGCTTGTTAGAAATGACAGATAGACTTCCTCCTTCCAGTCTCCCTCCCAAAACCCATCCATCTGCTCTGGCAACGCTCCAAATCCTTTTTTTGTTTTGTTAACATTTACTCTGTGTATGTGTGTGTCTACAGTCACATGAAGATTAAGAAATCACAGAAAAAAAGTATTTGCCAAGGCTGGGGTTCTTCTGTTAATGTGGCTCTTAAGTACACCAGAAAAGATCACCATTGGTTAGCATAGCCACAATGTCGCTGATGTTTTCTTAATAAATACTTTGCACATTCAGGTGCGGCATTTCTGATGTAATGACAACACACACAGAACAGGAACACTTTTGCAGCCCTTGAATTAAAACATGAAATTAATTTAGAAAAAAAAATGTAATTCTTACACCCAGTTGTCTTAACAGTTTTTATGAAAGGCCATTATTGGCTTCATGGGTCATAATTGTATTTAGGTATATATGTATTTATTTATTTTGTAATTCCACCCGTTGTGGATGAACTGCCAAGCCAGCGTTTCATCAGCTGTCCTTCGACTTTTAAAGACCCAGATTGTGCAGTGAACCCTATACATCCCCAGGGCGAGAAAACATTCATTTAGATAGCGCCAATACCCAATCTCCTAATACATTTCTTCTGGACATATCTTTAAGAAAAAAGAGAGAAAGAGAAATGTATCATTGTTGATACCCTTTAGTCAGTGGCATTAGATTTATAAAGGCTGCGCATGAAGATGGATGTGTGTGTGTGTGTGTGTGTGTGTGTGTGTGTGTGTGTGTGCGTGCGTGTGTGTGTGCGTGCGCGCGTTAGTGAAACTACTCTAGCTTAGCGTCTAGCCCTGGGCGAGAGGAGCGCCACCCCACACAGTAATTGAACAACAGATTCACCCTGACTATTAGTCACAAGTGTTGGCTCTGTCCAGACTCTTTATCGCTGTTAACTCAAAAAGTTTGTAGAGCTGCTTTGTGATACAGACGTGCACACTGTAGCAGTCCGGCTTGCTCTGCAAATACACTACACTGTGCCACTGAGCAGGTTATGGACTGTTTTCACAGAGATGTCACGGTAGAGCGATCGCAGGCACTGGTCATACTGTAACATTCATTTGCAGCCTGCTTATCAGAGGTGCTTTACCTGTGCATAAAATATATCCGAATCATAAGTAACGTTAGGACTGACACCTGGAATTCCGGTGCATTACTAGTGTGGTGCTTTAATCTATTTGCTAGTTTCAGTTATTAGCAAGTACATATTTTACTCATTAACCGTAGTCTATACTTAACAGATTTACAAGATGTCGTTAGGTTTTACAACAGATTCCTCAGTGTAAGTTTAACGTCCAACTTGGTCATTGAGTTATGTGGTTGGTCGTCATGTATGTCAATCAAAATACCTCTCCTCTCTAGGCGGGTCTTGACAAAGTTAACCAACACTGTGTCCCAGACTTTACTTGGTAAAGATTGGCTCTGTGAGGCTACATCTGTAGTTACCTTATAAAACACCTCTGTAAAAAGGGTATATAACTGCCCAGTTTGTTCAACAGCATGTCTAAATGAATGCAATCTGATTATTGATTATATACATTAGCTTAAAGGTATATATATTATATATGTATATATAATTGTAATTCTGGAGAAATATTGGTGATATTTGAACTCTAACAAAACACCTCTCCATCAGTGCCATAGGTTGCTCCCTGAGAAGTTCCGCCCCACACATTAGAAAACCATTGCGAAGGCTATGTTATTGTTGGTTGGCACCCCTATATTTGTGTTCCTATTGATGGAGCCCGGACTGCGTAGAGGTACCAGATTATATTTTCAACACACACAGAACAGTAAACTAGTGGACGGCAAGGAGATATTTTGTGAATTTGACAAGACAAGATGCATATTAGCTTATTGCCAATACGTGTATGTGCTTGTGCCATCTACCTGTGTTGGTGTAACTCCCTCTGGGTAGCTGAGATGACCCAAGAGGAGACCAAACTGTGGAGTGAGTGAGTGAGTAGGCGTGGGTAGATAGGTGGTACCTGTACTGTACCACCTGTTACATCATCGTCCCTTAATGGAAGGGTCAGGCTCGCAGGCCCAGACAGACCGGCCTACTTCCATCGGCAAGCAGAACACACACAAATAATCACAGCGGACACAATTGTCTGTGGAGAGACAATTTAGTTTTTCTCATTTCTGTTCATATCCGGTTTGATATTGGGTGCCGGGGTGTGAAACCGAGTGGAATGATGGAACAGCGCAGTCTCTGGAGGAGAGAGAGAGAGAGAGTGAGTGGGCGGGCGAGCGAGCGAGTAAAACCCGTCGGGACAGTTTTAGATGAGTAAAGAAACTGACAAGCTTTTTCTTGTACCTCCCTCTGCCCATGCGGCTTGTTCTCCATGTCTTTTAAAATAACATTAGCGTTTCTCTGTGGTCTGCACCGATGGAGCCCGCACACCGCCTGGGTTTACTGTGGTTTTTGGTCCGCACTCTCACCCCCATCTTGCAAGTGCGAGTGTTCTGAGGAGCCGAATGAGAGCAGAGGCGCTGGTCAGCATTCTGGCTCTCTGTTGTCCAGATGGTGGATGTGAAGGATCCCAGTTAGGGGTCCCAGCGCTACGTCCTTGAAGCCGGGTGATTTATACACCGGCAAAGGCATCCAAAGACAGGAGGGGTGGGGGGGAGACTTGTGTGTGTGCTTTTGCAAGTCCAGTGATTTCATTGTATCTAATTATCAGTTGTGTGTGTGTGCGTGTGCATGTGTGTGCGTGTGTGTGCGTATACAGCAGATGTGTGGTGTGTTTGTGTTTGAGGGTACATAGTTATGTGTGTCTGTGGAAGACTGATACAGACAAGAAGTGTGTATGTGTGTGCATGCCACAGTGTGTGTGTGTGTGTGTGTGTGTGCGTGTGTGTGCCTGTGTGTGCGTATACAGTAGTTGTGTGTTTGTGCGTGAGAGTACATGGTTATGTGTGTCTGTGGAAGACTGTGGAAGATGTGTGTGCATGCCACGGTGTGTGTGTATGGTGTGTGTGTGTGTGTGTGTGTGTGTGTGCGTGTGTGTGTGCACATAACCTTGCGGTGCAGAAGGAAAGGTCCCTGTGCCCTGTTGGCCACACCTAAACAGGGTTATATTATTAATAGGCACCACCCACTGCTTTAGCTCCAATTAACTCCGCCATCAGCCGCAGCACCAGAGAGCATTAGGGGGGACCCTGTGCAGCCCCAGCCCGGCCCCAGCTCCGAGCTGCTAGGGCCGGGCTGCAAACGCACACGAGCTGGGGGGGCGCGGGGGGGGGGGGGGGGGGGGGGGGGGGGGGGGGGGGGGGGGGGGGGGGGGGGGGGG
>JAODUE010054548.1:0-13629 GCA_027564755.1 Amblyopsis hoosieri | reverse complement strand
CACCTCCCTACTTCTTTGGGGGGGCCCCGTGGGCCCCCCCCGCCCGCCCCCGCTCCGTGTGTTTTGGGGGGGGGTGACCACCACAAAAACACCCCCCCCCCCCCCCCCCCCCCCCCCGCAGTGGGAGAGAAGGCAGACATGAAAACGTTTGGTCTTTTCATCTTTTTCTAATAATCCAATTACAGTACGTCACACCAGCGCTCGCTGGCTGACTCACAAGCCACCGCAATTCCTCTGCGACTTGGCTGGGGCGAGGACCCTGAAGCCCCTCCCCCCCCTCCCCGGTAGAAGGCTGAGGGTTAGGAATGAAGGAAGGGAGGGGGGGAGGGAGGAAAGAATGAAGGAAGGATGGATGGATGGAATGAACAATGACCTACAAAAAAAAAAACACACACACACACACACACACACAGTCACAACAGTAATAAAGAAAAAAAGTAGAGGAATTATTTTCGGAATGGTTTGGGAAATTCTCAGGCAGTACAGGGATGGGAAGGAAGTGGAAGGGAGGCAAGAGGAGCGGTTCTGCATTATTGCGAGTAACTTTGACACCTTCACGTTGAGGCCCAGTGCCAGTCCATCCGTCACGGGGCTCTCCTACTGATGAGCAGTGGAAACAAATCTGAGCAAGCCGGGCTATATTTTGCCTCCTGGGTAACTTGTCGGAATCGTCAAAGGCCCATGTCCCCCCGCCGTTGACATCTCCCCACCCTTCGCTTGCATGCTGGGAATCTCTCCCGCTTCCTCCTCTACTCCTCCCTTCAGTATGCAGATAGGACGCTTTTTCATTTTGCTTCTTCTTCTTCTCATTTTCTACTTGTGTTTTGAATTGTATTCTTTATATATCTTGGTTGTTTGTGCTGTGTATTGGTCTCACGGTGTGTGTGTGTGTGTATGTGTGTGTTTGTGTATGTATTATATATTATATATGCGCTTGATAAGTTGTGAAACAGCGTGGACATCAATCACTGTCACTTAGCATCCCGGCGCACTGCTCGTCCTGCCAGACCCCGAGAGCCACCGCTTTCCACTCCCAGGCGCTTTGCGTTCGCAGCCTGCGTGCCGACTCTGAACGCCATTAATTTCAACCGTTCGCGACCCATAAATCTTCAAGAGGGGAGGGAAGGCGGGGGCCTTTAGTGCAATGGCAATCTGAGTCAAATATATGTTTACACGTTTACAAATGAGGACTCCAGAAGTACACCGTCAGATCTCATACCCCATCCCCCCCCCCACCCTTCCAATGGCAGAGTACCCGCTGCACCACCCACCCACCCACTCACAGCTAGCAGAGTTGTGCAGCGGTTATTTAGATGAATGATTAAAGTTGAGGCAAAGCCAGCAGGAGTCTGCGCCGCTCGTATTTAAAGAAGAATGGGAAAGCTGTCATCTTCTGATGCATTGCCTGCCACCTTGCATGCAAAAGAGAGGCCCTCCCCTCCAGTAGAGTCTCCACCCCACTTCCCCCTCAGCGGGTCCCTGAGTGGTGCTGGTGGGTGATTGATCAGGTGTAGTGGCATGGGTGGCGACGAGGAGGTAATGCACCCAGCCACCCAGCCTGGCAACAGCACACAGCGGCGTTCTGATCTGACGTGATCAGAGATAGGAGGCACAACGAAGGACTACACACGCGGCTGATCTACGGCTGCTGAAGTCACGCTCGCTGCTGGTACTATCTTCCAGCTTGCAGGGGCACACGGGGAGATGTTAGACAACTTGAACCTCGTGCGTGGACACTTTAGCACTGATTATGCAGTACATTGGTGTATCAGCCTTTGGGATCCATTGCATGCTGCTGCATAGTAGAATTCGGTTCGCGTCTGTCGTTTGAAGTTGCTACATCCAGTCGCTGCCATCTTGCGACATGAAGTAAAAAGGTTAAGCTATGCTGAGCAGATCAAACCATCAGTTCCAATTATTGTGGTAAAAAGGCGAGAGCTATTTTTTCTAGTTTAACAAAGATACAAACATGTAGTTTAGTTTATATGTCGACTGTTGACATTCCAGTCTAATAGTCGAGGTCAAGATTTCCTTATAGACAAAAAGCAAAACTATAACATTTTACATTATTTTTTCGTGGCACTGTAAAGCATAGGATTTAACTTCATCGCCTTTCTTAAGGTCATGTTTTTCATTTCCAATTTTATTGCTTCTCTTTATGAGGACTCGTTGATTCATATCTGAAGGCCAAGACACACAGTCAACATTGTCAAGCAATATCAGCCAGGGAACGTTGGGTGGTCCAAACCTTGTTTGGAACCATATACTGATGGCCCTATATCACACAGTGTTCGCCCAAGATCATATCCCCCCCAGAATCCGATGATCCTGTATCCAGTCCATTTAATCAGTGCTGAGGTTTATAATACTTTGCTTCAAACTGGTGAACAATCTGTCAATGAAGTGAACACAGTTTGTCAGTTTTTCTACTGTATACACATGGAATACACCAGAAGGCACACAAAATCGGGTGTGATTTTTCTCATTTGACACATTAGAATAAAGCATAAACTAAACCTGAATCTGACATTCTGTCACAGAATATTTTTAACCTACTGCCTAAATTGTTGCTCTACTAATGTGTTTGGTTTCAAGATGAGAAAGTAAACTGCTTACATTTATTTTTAAACTTGCAGTGATTGTAACTTTACAGCAAGTGCATGATGAAACATGTTTTTATCTATTCCGCTGTTCACTTTCACATAATCTTTCATGCCTCCTCTGTACAATGAGTGGATATAGTATGAATGGGTAGACTTGTTACACATTGGCATTGGGACTCAAATACATAATAGTATTATTAAGAGCTTATTATTCAAATTGTTAAATACACCAACTCTCTGTCTTGGTAATCAAGAGAGTCTTATCATTATAGTAATTCTATGTCATTAGACTTCATAGATTGTATCTATTCATATTGTAAATCAAATAACTACATGTTTATTTACAGTATAATATTTTAAATGAATAGTTTTGACTTGCTTTAGCCTGCCCAGTACCTTATTTATCCTGCAGCCAGCCTATAATGGACATTTGGATGAGAAACATTTTACAAGACTGTATTCTCACTAATCCAACCGAAAGAATTACATGCAGAATCAATATGATGTGCCTTAACAACCAGAGATTTTCCTCCAGTCCAATATTAGTCCTGACATCTGCAGTGTTTTGCAATATTGTCTGTGTGCAATCACAACCAAATGTATCAGAGGAAGAATGATCACAATTGTATCTTTCTTTATATTGTATTTTCTATTACTTAGATTATTCTTTCTTGTTGTTGTTTTTTTCTTCATCAATATAACCAAGAATATTTAGTATTAAAGTCCTCTGTTGTATTATGAAGACCCATGTAAAAATGTGTGCTATGATTTATGTTAATTCAATAAAATTGTAGCTCACAATAATCTATGTTTAAATCTACATTCTTGTAGGATTCTTGGGGGACTTGTATTTTCTTTAACCACAATTTGTCTTGGAGCTGAGCTGGTCTTTTAGAAACAATATTGAAGATATTGCTCCTCAAGAAACCCCTGATTATTCTCTATGGGGCGAAGTGACTCTCATTTTTGTCTTATTGCACTCATAATCTCAGTGTGTGTTGTATATATATTGTCTTTTTACCTTTTCTCTTTTTTTCCACACTTTCCTTTCATATTGTCTCACAGACCTCTGTGCTATTTCTGCGCTTGTTCTCATTCGTCCCTACTGTGTTATCTGTCTCAGCTCCATTGCTTTGCTCCCTGATAGTCCCTGACTCAGTAGCTTTCATTTTCATGATAATCCAGCAACACCACTGGACTGCGAAATCACTTTTATGCTTTTTCTTTTCTTCTTTTGCTCCTACCCCTCCCTCTCTCACCCTCTCCCGTCTCTCCCTCTCCCCCCTTCTGTTTTATCTTTATTCCTTGGAGCTTTATTTTGCACTCCATAATTAAATGTCATTTCCAGTTCTTCCATTTTTGGGAGGAAAATCCACCATTTTTATTTTTTATTATTATGTTATCATTTTTGAAATAGAATAGGGTCCTCTGCCTTGTACGTCTGTTGTTGAAATGGAACATGTCTTGGTGGTGACACAATAAAATAAGGTTGCAACTGTCAGATATGTGCTATTCATCTTCCTATTGTGCCGTCTGAATGGATTTTGTAATAAAAGCTAAAAACTAAAAATTCACATAAAGGAAAAGTAACCCAAAAATTATAATTAGTGTATAAAAGGTCATTGTCGCACAGCCTGGAATACTGTAATACTCACTCCACGCTGTAATATGGTGCTCCACCTGGAATGATATCCACTGATATACCCACTCATATGGTCAGCAGACCTCAAATGCATGAATATCGCCTATAGCATTTCTGGTCAATTCTAAGACGTTATGTCTAAGCCAGTAGCCAACTTGTTGATTGGTTGGAAATAACAGAATAATTGATACATTATTATGTACGGGTGACATATACCTTTAATACGGGGTTATGGGGACCAGCTGGTTATAAAATTGTCTGAGGCTAAGGTGACAACATGCTTTGTTCAACTAGCCATGTCCTGTTGTGGTTTTAAATGAGCCCACAACAGCATGCCATATTACTGCCCACTCATTGTAACTCACTCTGTATACGAACCTCAGCCAGATGTCTAACATGTGAAACAGGATCATAGAAAAGAAGGGCCTTCAGTCATTGTGAAACAGGATACAATCCTCCACATCTACTCTTTGAAGTTCACTTCCAAAGTAAAATTAAATTATCTCTCAGATATTCATCTCCCAACCATTAGCACCTTATGATGATGGATGGAGTTATGCCACTTACACAAATATGAGGGAGATTTTCACAACTTCAAAGTAAATACTAATATACATTCAGCATTTCACCATGTTATGTTGATCTGCTGTGACCTTGAATGAATACAAATGGTTTGCAAAACATTATTTTTTTTCTCCTGACAGGAAATCGAAAATGTGAGTCATTTTTGCGCATACACTCATATAGCGGCGTAGCATGCACAGAAAACAAATAAGGCGATAAAATAAAATAAAAACTGTGGCTATACAGTAGTAGGATTCCACATAGCACAGAGAAGTAGGAGGGGAACCGTACATTTGACTCTGTGACAGCAGATCAATGTAGCCGAGAGCACAGATAGAAATGAATTGATTGTCACCAATAAAACTCCAATTAAATAAAGCAACAAGCCTCGGAGAGTCCTCAGAGACAAGCAACTCTCATCTTCCCATTAGTCCTGAGGGGAAGAGGGGTCAGTTTGAGAACCAGTGAGCAAGGCCCATTTTCTCTAACACCTGCTAGGAGCAGTGGAAGTTATGGATGAATGTGAAACTGAAAACAAAACTGCACATGGGGGGGATCAGATAGCCATTAGCGAGTGGGAGAGAGAAACTTTTGAGAGAGGGAGAGAAAAATAAGATGTATTGACCTAACGCGTCCTTAATGATGACAAGAGATCTTCATTGTAATGGCATCTGACATATCAGGGATTTAGAAGTCAATTCCAGGCCCCGTTTGACCTTCCTTTATTTGACTTGAGTATAATGCCGTTCACCACTCCATCTGTTTTCCTTCCCAGTCCACCTGTCTCTGTGCGTCTCTCTTTTTCTGTCTGTCTGTCACTCTCTCACTCTCTCTCTCTCTCCCTTGCTTAAAGTTATCTCCTAATTGAATGTTCATGCTCGCTTGCACTTAGGCAGGTTATCTTCCTCACACCTTAGCAGCAGCTAAGAATGCTTTTTGCTCATACTGTATGGACCTCCAAATTAAGTTAAGGATGATTAATGTTCCCCCATCCCTGGGAAATGTACATGCTCTTTCTTCTCACTCCCCTTTCTCATCTCAGTTCCCTGCTAATAGCATTTCCTGCAGTATCTCCTGCTATCTGCTACAGTCACATAATGTGATTGTTCTTTTCCTTTGCTATTGAGTTGCTACATCATACATATGTATACAGAGATTCGCCCCAATTCTCATTCCATGCCTTCACGTGGTTTTCTGCCTGTCCTCAGTGTAAGCCCATGCGTTATTGGAGAAAACGCTAACGGCATGCGCGTTGACTGACTGTGACACACCTTAAACATATTGTATCTCTTCAAGTGATGTGTCTTCGCAGATGTGTTTATTCAGCGTGCCTTTTCGAGTGGACTTTGCGTCAAGTTACACCATGCTGTTGATTCTTCATTTTCATATGTCACTCATAAACAATATTTAACCTCTCAGGCGGGGGAAAAAAAGTGAGATAATTAATTGAAAAGAAAGCTTAATAATCATGAAAGCGTTTACAGGTGAGTTCAAACTCACCTGCACCTTTTGGATAGGAGCTGAACACCCATACCGCTAGGCCATCCTGACCCAAAGAGCGACTGATGTACCCACGTGTTGTTTGGTTTTGAAGCACGTTACAATACACTAGGTGATGCCATTTTAAATGTAATGTAAATACGAGCCATTGGCAATAGTACAGTACGATAGAAAAGCCAGCTTGTGATCCCAGCAGTGCAAACGAGTGCCTCTGTCTGTGGCCTCTCCTGCTGCTGCTGGCTATAGCTGCAAATGTTACTTTTATCATAACCTGGTTTGAGAAGTGAAAAGGAGGGAGTAAATACACAAGCTGTATTTTTCAAGCGACTATCAATCTTTCATTGGTTGCAGCATCCTGATATGACCTTATAGCAAACATCCCATACTTTGCAAAAAGTCTATAGCTTATAGATTTCACGTCATGGGCAAATATTTGATATTTATTCTAACAAATCCACACCCTTTCAATAGATTTACTGACAAAGAAATATATTTGATATTTATGCTAATAGAAAAGTCAGTCTATTTATTGGTGCTTGTATCTTTCTGTTCAGTCAATAATTTGTGATATTGCTGACAATGTACAGTAGTTGCCCCCCCCCTCTCCCCCCTTCTACACGGATCTTACATCAGACTGCTGTAGTACATTACGTGTGTGTTGCCCCCGTCAATAGAATTGACCTTTTAAGATTCACCATGTCCATTCTGACAATAATGGGGGTGGTGGTGGTTTTATGTTGATTACCATCACGGTGGCGGTTAAAAAGCTCAGCTCAGTCGTCATGGGAAGCGACTGGAGACCCACCAGCAGGCTGCCAGCCTGACAGATGGCCGCACATGGAGCCAACTGACAGCAGTGCTGACGCCACATACTGTATATGCAGGAAGTCACTGCCTTGCATGTGTATCTCCTGCGTGTGTTCTGATGTTCTCCTAACGTCAGCTGAAGCATATTGCAAGGTGTCTGCAGTTGGCTCATGATATTCACCCGTGCATTTGTTAAACTGCAGTTGTCACAGAAATATATAGGACATTATTGGTGGTTTGGAATCCTCACTAGGTCATTAACTAGGCCATTATCTATCAAGTCAGCGAGCGTTCATCAAGATGCAGTGTTGTTTCTGTTTTTGCTTAATTTATGTCTCCATGGGTGGTGGTTGTTTTATTTTATTTTTATTTTTAAAACAAATGTATCCTGTGACCAATCCCCTTAGAAATACTGGTGCACATAGATGAATAGCCAAAAACAATACAGTAGATGCATTAATAGGTTACATGAATACAGTATTTAAGTTACAGTAGATGTATTGTGCATGCAGTTGCAAGGACACGTCTCAAAAGAAGGTGCATAACTGTCAGTTCTAGATCAATACATAAGAATTACGAGAGACAAGACTCATGTTGAATTCATGTTTGTTTGTTTTTAGAGGGTTATTTAGTTTATCTCTCCCCAAATTGCATTCCCACAGGAGACTATGTAAACCTGGTTAAACTGTGTTACATGTGCTTATTACTGTAACTTAGTACATTTTCAGACATTGCAGAGTGGTTCAATTAGAGGAATACTTATTGTGTAGTAACTTTCTTATTCTGTGTCAGTATGTAACAGTATATGTTCTGTACACAGAGAATAAGAGCATCTTAGTAGAACCAGTTAGTAAAAACACTGTAGAATACAGTATATAAAAACAATAGTGTGAGGTAGTATAGGTCTACTGTAGATATCAAGAGAACTAGTGTGTTGTTGAGTTTGAGGCTGACACAGGCAGGAGGTATATGGTGTATGGTAGGATTTATTACCAGTACAGTATATTGCATAGTAGACAATACGCTCAGAGAGCATTCATTGCAATTATAAACATTTTTGCTCTATGGTCACTTTATTCACATCCATCTGAATTAACATTCTAGCATACTATATTGTACTTATTAATACATGTGTGGTATTTGTATTGTATACTGTGCATATATACAGTGCAATACTAATTTACAAACAGATCACTTTTAAGAGTTCCCTTTGAATTTGTGTGTATATGCAGCCAGCTATTAAGATAATATTTGTACAACTTCATGTAGAGATTTATTGCCTTCGTATAATATTTAATTTTGCACTTTGTTCCATGAGAAACAACATAGTTTAGTTGTATGCAAGGAATTGTACAGAAAAGGGTGACAATTAAGTTGATCTGCAATATCATTCTACGTGTGTGTGTGTGTGTGTGTGTGTGTGTGTGTGTGTGCGTGTGTGTGTGTCCATGCGTGCGCGCATGCATGCGGGTGTGTGCGTGCGTGTGCGACTCACATGATTGCTGGGATATGAAAGTAAATTAAAGAAGTTTTAAAGTCAATCACTCCTGTGAATAACCACCTCAGCTGTTGATTACAGGAAGAGAGTGGTACCACAAGACACATCTATTACATCAACATGCAATGTTGCTTTGCTGTGCAGAACAACAAAAATGACACGTCACAATGACAAAATCAAGGGCAATAACCAAAATAGACGAATTTGCTATGAATTTGGCAGATAAGATGCAACACATCAAACAACATTCATTCAGACAGAAATAAATGAGTGAAGATGATTTGGTCAAGCTGTGAAACATTTATGAATTTTTTTTACTTCATACATTACTTTCTCAGAATGGAATAGACATATGTTAGTAGTTATAGTAGAGTAGTAGTTACAGTAAATTACTTGTACAGTAGTACTACTCTACATTCCACTATAATCTTTGCTTTACAGCCACCCCGCGTGAACTGGGGTAGAAATGTGCTGTTCTGGGAGTACTGTAATAAAATTGAGTTACATTTAATCAAGCCTTTATTTAAAAATAACTAGTACTATAATTAGATCTCTGTCTCTCTGTCCTCCAGGTCCAAGGGTTGGAGAAGCAGGGAAGCTTCTCAGACCTCGGCCAGGCGGGGTCGGTGATTAAGACCCTCCCATATGGCATGGGAGGAGGGGCTAGCGGGGAGCCAAAAGGGGGAGTCATCAAGCCTCCATACCAAACCCGTGGCTTCTCCACCTCCATTGACCAAACGCCGGTGAAATCTAAGCCGCCCACTCACAGCATCTTCAACCCATACGACTGGTCCCGGAACCAGTCCATGCTCCTGGACCAGACAGGGTACCGCTCCAAGCGTAAGCCCTCGCTAAAGACAGCCATGAAGACCCGCAAGATCTTCGGCTGGGGTGACTTCTACTTCAATGTCGAGACGAAGAAGTTCAGCTTGCTGGTGACCGGTAAGATCGTGGACCACATCAACGGGACGTTCACCGTGTACTTCAGGCACAACTCATCCAGCTTGGGGAACGTGTCCGTCAGTATCGTGCCGCCGAGCAAGGTGGTGGAGTTTGAAGTCCTCCAACAACAGATACACCCCCACGCCCACCCAGAGATTCACGTGCAGCAGACACATCAGTCCACCACTGACCCCAAAGAGGTAAAGACCTTCAACTGCCGTGTGGAGTATGAAAAAACCAACAGGTCCAAGAAGCCTAAGCCATGCCTGTACGACCCCTCCCAGACCTGCTTCACGGAGCACACTCAGTCTCATGCAGCCTGGCTCTGTGCTAAACCCTTCAAGGTCATCTGCATCTTCATCTCCTTCTTTAGTATTGATTACAAGCTTGTTCAGAAAGTGTGTCCAGACTATAACTTCCAAAATGACCACCCTTACTTTGGATAAGTAATAGCAAGACTGTATTAAAATGAAAATGTGGAAAGGAGACGATGATGATCATAATCACAGTGATTATATTGATTATGATGATAAAAGAGGGGACAGCTTTTGCCTCTCTCAACTGCTGTTGAATTTAAAAAATCAAATATAATCAGCATACAGTTGATATCACAGAGATCCAACTTTATATTTGTTCACATTTATTTATTTTCTGTAAATAATGTACACACACTGCAATTATTGCTTTTAGACATCGGTTTTTCAGTGTTATTACTTTTTTTTTCTCTCGGTTCTTTCAAAAAGCTGGACAACAGTAATTTTGTTAAATCAGTATGCCCTCTGAGTACAAAGTGAACCTCTGAAACGATTGCTGTCACTGTATGGCAAATGTTATGTTATGGTAGACTGACTGTTAATCATCCCTTCAGCTCTACATTTTAAAACCTGGGATGTAAGAAAGTTATAAGAAATGCTATGATGGATATGCATACAATATACTGTATGAAAAAGCACATTAAAATCTCTTCAACTGTTTGAACTGTCTTTACTGTTATTTAAAGAGTTTTCAGTGCAATAGTAGGGCACACTGCTTGTAAAATATATTAAAACATTTTCAGTTTATGTACAAAATTTTAAATAAGTACAATAATATAAGATGTTGTTTTTTTCCAATTCACAATATATAATATTTATTATTTCTATGCAAAATATTTTTCATAGAGGTGAATCGTTAGCTGTGGGCACACTTTTATCATGTATTTAATTTTAATGTGAATTAGAATTTTTATGGTCATCAAAGTTAACTGACATTTCTAATACAATATGTCCCCTGAAATGGAACGATAATATAACTGGTTTGTGGTTTGTAGTTGTGTTGACCGAATATACTGTCTCTGGGATCTATCTGTGTAGCATTTGAGTTGCATCTACAGTATGATTCATGACAGCTTCTTCATTTCAGCACTTCAGATACAGTATATTATTGTATACTCCAAACTAAAAGGTGTAGATAAAAACAAAATTCTTCTGAGACCCAGTAAATCATTTGTTTAGGGGACAGAACACAATATTTCAAACATCATGAATGCTGAGGTGAGATGCTCATACACTACTTAAGCTTTTATCACAAAATGTTGTTCCTTCCTTGGATCATAACATTTTGTTTATGCAAAGATGTTTGTGCTATGCATTTATAATAATCATGATTCTGATATTAATTGTGGTCAAAATATGAATCAGAAAACAGTCCGTGCTAAATTAAACAATCTTTCACTCAAGACCTTGTTATGATGTTGATCAATGGCATTCAGATGGAAATTCAAGGAGGTCCATCTTCTCCAAGTTGTGGATATTCAGAACACAGTGATTGATGGACTCGTTGCAATCCAGCCTCTCTGAAGATTCCCTCATCACATCACATCAATACATAACAGTGGTTTGGTAAAGAGTTGACCAATCAACTTCTGTGGAAGGATGCTGTGCATGTCAGTGAGTAAATTGAGGGATGTGGTATGTTGGTGTGCTAGCTACATTCATACATGTTTGTGTGTGTGTGTTGAGGGTATGCAGTATATGTGTTGGTGTGGCAGGTATTTTCAAATGTGTATACAGTACACACACAAACACACACACATCACTGCAAACAGAATAAAATATATAAATGAAATGGTGATGGGTGTGTTCTTTATTTTACATTGTTTTATTACAGTAGGCTACATTCAAATAAAGAATAATCTGAAGAAAAAAAATGAATTGTCATAACTAACGTGTCCAACACTGAACAGTATATAGCCTCAACAGTGTTGTGTAAGTTACTCCAGAATTGTAATATGTTACTAGTTACTTATTACTCCTTCAAAAAGTAATAACATTGCTTACTGGGTATTAAAAGTAATTAGTTACATCACTAGTTACATTGCTGTATTACTTTCACAATCACCACCCTGCCTTGCCCCTTCTTGACAAATGACAACCTGTGTAGCCAATCTCATTTGTGAAAACATTGCAGCCTCTCAAACCAGATGATTGGACAGGTCGGTTCAATTAGCCTACCCTAAGTTTGCTAGGACCAGAAATAGTGTTCTTAGTAATAGTAATGCAGCATTACTTGGATTGGTAATTGTAATATTATTACTGTTTTGGAAATAGTTATTAGTTACACTACTAGTTACTGGAAAAAGTTATAATAGTACAGTAACTAGTTACTGCCCAACACTGACCCTCAACATGTAGAGCAAGAAAAAGATTTGTGTTTGGAAAAGTACAACAGAATTGTCATATACTGTATTTGGCAAGATTAAAGGTAGAGTCCGACATGCTGGAGAAAGTTTTTTAAATTTAAACTAGATCAAAAACAAAAACACCCCCTCTCCCTTCAATGCCATATGGGTGCTTCCTCAGAATCTTGGAGTAGGCTATCGCCAAGGCTGGAATACCTTTGTGTGATCTGCACCACTCCATTTGTGTTCCCATTTGCAGGACCCAGCACTATGTATAATAAACACCATATTATTTTTTCAGCATGCACACAGAACATGAGGAGATATTCCTTGAATTTCACAAGAAGTGTAAGCTTCCAATTGCTGATTCCTCCTTTAAGAACATTATTTTAATATACATTTTTAAAGAACACATTTTAAACTGGAGCTATAAAATCATCAAAAACAACTCACGACTAAACCAAACTCACATACTTAAAAATATAACGGTTAGTTTAAGACTGACTTGAATTAATTTGCTCAGTCAGTAGAAGAAACATTTTTTTTTTTTATTGTCTGGACTACATATCCCACAATCCACGTCGTCGGGGCAAACGTCGTAAAGCAAGCACCATCAACTTCAAACCTGCTTCAAACCAGCCTTTTCTGGCTCTCTGTACAAACAGCAGCAGGTTAACTTACTGTGCCAACCTGTCTTCTCCATTTATCTAGGAACATGCTGTCCTATACATTGAGGAAACTTGCAAGGGTAAGTACATTACAGTATTTTTGTTGTGGTTTGTGGCAAACATGCTGTCTGTTCAATGTTGCGAGCTAGCTACAGAGTAGCCTGTTCATCTCACTGTGGTGTAGTGTGATAGCCTAATATTTCAGAAGGTGGTAAATGGTTTATTAGTTATATAATATTGTAATTAAACGTTGGCTGTATTATACAGTTGTTTATCTACCACGTTCAGCGCAAGAGCATCTAGCTAATGATCTATCTTGCATGCTATAGTATGCGTTCAGTCTGTCTATGTTTGCAGACGCAGCCTTCCAGTCCACGTTATGATGCAACAGCGATTGGTCTGTTTCATCATAGTAGCCTACTACATTACAGTAGACCAGAGACTATGAGGAACCTTAAGTAGGCAACCATACGAATAAGTAGCATACAATGTATGCGTTCAGCCACTTAGTAAGATGCAATGTAGCCTAGTACATTTTTAGGGGAATATATAGCTTTTTTTTGTCAATAATTTAGTCTTTATACGTCCATTTATTTAAATGTAACGCCTATATATTATCTATCGACATGACTCACTAGAGCAGGGGTAGGGAACCCTGGTCCTGGAGATCCGCAGCCCTGCATGTTTTAGATGTCTCCCTGCTCCAACACACCTGATTCTAATGAATGGGTCGTTATCAGGCTTCT
>JAODUE010054538.1:0-17468 GCA_027564755.1 Amblyopsis hoosieri | reverse complement strand
CTTTATTGTACCCCCCGACCCCCGCCCCCCCCCCCCCCCCCCCCGTCCGGCCGGCGGGGCGGGGGCGCCCGCCCCCCCCCCGGCCCGGGGCGGCCCCCCCCCCCCACCCGGGGGTGTGAGTGATGGGGCACTTGGCATAAGATGACAAATAATTATGTCTGTGTGTGTCTGTAAGATGTAAAGGACATGTTATGTTGTATTCAATCTCATACTGTGTTTAAACCATACAGTAAATGAATGTGTTGTGCTTGCAACGGTGGTTTGTTAAAATCCTACATGATGTGACTCACACTGACTCAAAGAACAGTTGCATTATAATAGCATAGAAGAAGGGTAACAGAGGATTCCAGTGTGCATTGTATTTATTTATAACACAAAGGTTATCTAAACAGTTTCTTTTGATTCTGTATGAACTATCGACTGCTTCTCCACTCCATGGACCAGCTACATTTTCCTTAACCCTTGTATGGTGTTCAGAGTTTTGTTACTCAGCAAATGTTTGCGGGTCTGGTAGACCCACAGCATTATTAGGCTTTTAAAATCAATACAGCCACAACCATTTATATAACAATACTTTTTGATGTTTACTTTATCCTAATTATAAGCAATAAAGACAGCATAAATGGTTAATATTTACCATTTACCTCTGTTAGATCATATTTATAAATTATAGTGCTATACGTTTTTTGTGATAAAACATATAAAAATGGAAAAACTCTATCAACATGTTTAACCAATCTAAATGAAACAATATTAAAAATGTAACACATTTGTCAAAAAAACACCAGCCCCATTGAACAGATACAGTATCCAAGGCTGCAGTATCCATATTAGTCTAGACAACACATCAGCCCCATTGAACACCATTAGGCTATGTTCACACTGCAGCCAAATCGAATTGTTTCTCAAATCAGATCTAAAGTGACAACTGTCCACACTGTTATTTGCAAGTGATAAGATCAGATTAGTGTCACCAACCTATAACGAATCAATGTATACAACCAGCCTCCTTTGTCTGTGTTTGGTGCACAGAAGTGGTCACTAGTATGATGGAGGAGGCAATAGACATGGTACATTGCATTGTTCTGTGCTGTAGTCATGGTGGTCTTCACTGTGCAGCAGGAGTGCGAAGGCGAGTACCGTATAAGACACTGAAATCCGATTTCAGCTGCCAGTTCAGACTGAGGCACAGCTGCATAAAACATTTCAACACACCTCTAAATGTAGATTTCATGTGGGTTTCTGCTGTTCAATCTTTTACAAACTAATTTGGATGAAATCTGGATATGCAAAAGAAATACAAAATTTGGATTTGGGTTGCGTGAACATAGTGATAGTCTGTTCATGTCAGCCTACATTACGAGAGGCAGAGTTTTACTGTGTGTGTTACATATACACTGAACAAAATTATAAACGCAACACTTTTGTTTTTGCCCCCATTCATCATGAGCTGAACTCAAAGATCTAATACTTTCTCTATTTACAGAAAAGGCCTATTTCTCTCAAATATTGTTCACAAATGTGTCTAAATCTGTGTTAGTGAGCACCTTTCCTTTGCCGAGATAATCCATCCACCTCACAGGTGTGGCATATTAAGATGCAGATCAGACAGCATGAGTATTGCACAGGTGTAACTTCAGAGTTTAAGACTCTGGAACAGACTACTAGACTTCCCAGAACATTTATAACATGTTACTCTATAGAAAGAGTAACATGTTATAAATACCTAGGTATATGGCTGGATGACAAATTAACTTTTAATGTACACATAGAGAAGCTCTTAAAGAAACTTAGGCCAAAACTGTGTTTTTATGTTTGTAATAAGTCCTGTTTCCCTCTAGAAGCTAGGTTGAAACTTGTTCAAGCAACCTTTCTATCGGTGATCGATTATGGTAATTTGCTGTATATGCATGCTGCATCATCCCTGCTTAGAAAATTAGACTCTGTATATCATGCAGCTTTGCGCTTTATCACAAATTCTGGAGTAGCCACCCATCATGGTAGCCTGTATGAAATGGTGGGATGGTCTTCACTAGCTGCACATAGGCAGTTACACATATGGGTTTTTATCTACAAGGCAATGTTGGGAAACTTGCCCAGTTATCTGTAGTCTGCTTAACATTATAGTAAGTAGCCACAGTACTGTACACGGTCCAGCAAGCTTCTGCTTTTAAAAATTCTTAAGGTTAGGTCCACATTAGGAAAATTGCTTTCTCATATTGCACACCAACAACATGGAATAATTTACAGACTCTGGTTGCAAATGTCTCAAAGGAAAAATGTGACTGCTTCACATAGGCTGGATTTAAAAGTATATGGTTATATTGGAATATGTTGTCATGCTATGTTTACATGCTGTTCTTTCGCCTTTCTTGGTCAGGTCACCCTTGAAAAGAGATGTATCTCAACTGTTTTTTCCTGGTTAAATAAAGGTTAAATAAAAAAAATTAAAAAACTTGATGGTTGTTCTGGGCTGAAGAGGCACCAGCATCCTCTACACTTATATAACCCATGGGTCCAGTGGACCCGGACACCACGTGTGTAATATAAATGTGTAGGGAAGGTGTGCAGTGTGAGGTCATTTCAAATTAAATGTTATATGTTCTTCACAGAAATGAGCCAAAGACAAGAAGTCTGAGATTTAAATAATTACAAATCATACCATAAATCTTTTGGTAAACATTAAAACGGGTCAAACAGACCCAAACACAATACAAGAGTTAATGCAATAACAATAGTGGGAAATTATATATTATCTTTGATTGAGATTACTGAAAATAAAGGAAAGAAAAAAATATGAATACTTCTTCCTCACCCAACATTTTAATGTCTGTTTTTTAGTTACCAAGATAATTACTATTCCGGTAAGAGTATATTCATTATAAAAACTCAAACATGGTGTCTTGTTTATCATTTACTGACCACTCCAGCAATTGGTGAAGATGAATGAAAACACACACACAGACACACACACACACCCAGAGACACACAGAGTCGTGCACTAGCACAAGGACACGCACTGCAGTGCAGATGACTCAGCCACCAGAGTTGCCATGGAAACCTTGCCTCTTTGCAATCAGTCTCTTGGTAACTGTGTGGTTGCCTAGGAAGGGGCTAGTGTGTTTGTTGCATGCACACCTCAAGTGAACACATTTGTATACAATAACAGCATATTTTGGCAGATTTCCAGAATGCTCTATCCAGCTGTGGAATCTGTCACCTTGGCATTTCATAGCTGTAGATGGAGGGCAAGTATTGAAAAACATAATTTCATGCACAAAACCCAAGCTTGTCTTTCCTAATTTACAATCTTACTATTCATTATCAACGAAAGAAATATAAATCCATCATTATTGTAGGCCTGTATTATTTTCGTAAAGTTAAGGTTATGGCGATCGCCTGCAAGATAAAGTCATAGTTGAGTATGTTGGCCTCTCTGGTCAGAAGTCTTAATAAAACAAGGCTCATGCTGAAAAAGGCCAATTCAAGTCTGCTCTGAGGGGCAATCAGAGATTTTATTTAGGGTGGGCAAATGTAAATTCATATCAAAATGTTTCCCTCATGGAAATATTTACACAAGCTAAACTAGACTACATTTCTCATATTATTTATGGATTTTTGCTATAACTGCCTGCTGAAATCTGACTGAATATAAAGATTTGTTCCCTATTTTAAATGAAACTCAAATGCAATCCTATATGCTAAATGTCCTTACCTTGTTTGAACCATACCCTAACCATCAGTTTGAAGTCATCCTGCCTGCATCTAGTTGGGAACTGAGGAGGGCAGCAGGCTTCCAGTGAAGAGATGATAAATATACACCGTATATGTTTATATGCAACAGACTGGTGGAAACAGCTGCAGTTCATTTGATCATAAAATGTCAGCCTGCCAATGTGATAATATAGATGGTGTCCATGCCGTCATGCCAGGGGGCTACAACCTCATTTAGATGGGGTTGCAGCTGGCCCTGTGGCGCCCACACACTGTGGCTCCGCCCCCATGGCAGCCTGGAGTGGCCTGCAACATGAAAGACCTCAGAGCACCCTGGGAACGAGAGGCAGAGGCTGCGTGTCAGGGGAAGAGAAGCGTACGACCGGGAAGAGAGACAGAACAGCGGCACAAGTTCCGAGCTTTGTGAGCTTTGAATCAACGCAGAATAACACAGAGCATGCATGCACTGGGAGCTATATCCATGATATAGAACATAGTTTTCATTGTTTACAGCATTTAGTAGATCCAACGTGACTTCATCATTTGTCAATAGCACATATTTCATACACTACCATCAGCAAATCTGTTTTACAGTCAGCTTACACATAACACATACATAACCTAATAACATACTGTACAATCCAATCCTTACAATACGAACAGCCTGAGATAATCCTAAAAGAGCTGTGCTGCTTCTCTTGTGAACAATGGTCATATACATTTGTAATGAAAGTCTGCACGCAAGGGCTGGAGTGGCGGTGTTGGCTGCACCAGACAGTTGGTTGTGCAGGCAGGATCATTCCCAGATTCTTCACAGTGGGACGAGGAGGTCCCACCGGTCTCCTGGAAGGTGATGGACAGGTCTGTCTTTCTCCAAAAGGCAAGACATCCAGAGATCTGTGACCTGTGTCATAGAAGGGAAGGAGAGGTACAGCTGTTGGCATAGCGGTGATAGGAGAATCCCAGTGATGATATTACAGAGACCTGGGACCTCATTAATTAATGCTGAGTACATATAAAGGCCTGCATATGTTAGAAACAACAAACATATTTTTCCTTTCTCAAGCGTGACCTTAGATCAGTGGTTTTCAAACTGTGGGTCGGGACGGGTCTGACAATTTATGTGTGTATGTGTGTGTTTCCAGGGTGTGACTAGAAGAACCGTTTTTTAACTGTGATTGATCAACACAGTTGATTGTGATTTATAAAGCACATTATGTATACTGTTTTAAAAACCAAAATGTTTAATGTGTAGGCACGTTGCTACATTCTTCATACCTAGGGCCCCATGGTAGAAGAATAATAAGGGTCCAAACAAAGATCTTTGAGGAATACCTGTTATATCATGAGATTACATTTAGGATACCCGGATATACAACTCAGACAAGTCTTTGCTCTTTAGGAGCCAACCAACTTCTGTGGTGCTGTCTTTTATTATCAAACTACTCTTATGTTACTATACAGGCAATTATAATAACAGTGGTATAGTGTCCACTAGTGGAGGAGTAATCAATTACACATCTCCCACACCAAGTGTCTTTCTCCCTTACTACATGAACCTGACACTGACATATACAAATGTAATATGTTTCTAATCTTGAGGTAGGGAATAGACTGTCCCAAAAGCCTCTGAGTCAGCCAAAGGATAAGTCTGCCCTTATTCTTGAGACATGACTCCTTAAACTAATCTCTTGAAGAAGTGAGCAAGGTTTGGACAGGTGTCCATTTCAAATGACCTGTCAGGTATGACACCAATGTGGAGAGTGCAGAGTGGGAGATGTGGAGAGGTGTCAAACGCTACAGACTTTTGTTGTAAAATATAGAAGGAAGGTTAAGTTCAAATGTTTTGAATAGGAAGGAAAGGAAAGATACGGGTCAATAGTTCTGGGCTGGGGTTGCATTCTTCTGCATTGATGCATTCTGCGAGGGCTGGTTTCTTGAGCAGTGGTTTGATGCTGTTTGTTTTAAAAGTAGCTGGGACCAAGTCTGTTGAGCGAATTGAATGGAGGGGTGATAACTGGTAGGATGTCATTTGAGATGGCTTGGTGAGGAGACACGGGGTCTGTAGCTTCTGCCTCAGCATGCGCTGACCCCGCTCTGTGATTTTATGTGGCCTACCACTTCTTGGCTGAGTTTCTGTTGTTCCCAATCGCTTCCACTTTGTTATAATACCACTAACAGTTGACCGTGGACTATTTAGTAGTGAGGACATTTCACAAATGGACTTATTGCACAGGTGGCAACCTATCACAATCAGGGCCAGATTAGTACCCTCAGGGGCCCCTGGGCACTAATGTATGAACCCCCCTCTCGTCCGTAACAACCACACGATAACAAAAATATTTACACCCAGAAAACTGTAGGCACTTGACAGAACCTTCGCCCCACCCGACAGGCTATGCACGCACGCACACGTACAAATCCCACACACCTAGCTGTAGCACAGCTGAGCAGGCAATATGCCTGTCATGTTCGATAAACCAAGCACTGCCATCTTACTTACAAATCACAAGACAATGATACAATGATTTACAGCATCCCAAGCAGTGTATGCCTCAAGACTATGGCAATATAGTGTTCACTAAAATCACCCAAGCTGAAAGCACACCAGTAATTCTGAAACATGACTGAAGATACAACGCCATCACACAACACAGCTGAGTGCAGGTTGCAAAAGGTCAGTAAGTGAGCTGGGCAATTTAACAGACTGCAAAAGCCAACATACTGCACTTGACCAACTAAAGCTCACACATATATCAGCCTATATCAGTATCACACCATAATTATGTAATACGCGTTTTATGCAAACAGCAAATATACTCTGCTAAATAAATAGTTTTCTTCCACTCGACTCTTTATGAATATGCTTGGATACCACTCTGTGAATAGCCAGCTTCTTTAGCAATGATCTTTTGAGGCTTCCATCCTTGTGAAGTGTGTCGATGACTCTCTTCTTCACAACTGTCAAGTCAGAAGTCTTCCCCATGATTGTGAAGCCTACTGAACTGGACCAAGAGACCATTTAGGCTCAGGAAACAATATGCTACTTTATGCATGTGGACAGTTATTTTCCTTAATCTTTTTATTTTTATAGTTTCACCTGTTCCATTTATGCTTGTCTCATCTCATTTGAACATTTTTGTATGTCCAAAAAAGGAAAAAAAAATATTCAATTTCAAATTAAAAACATTTAATTTATAAACATGCAGAAGTAATCTTTTTTTTTTGCAAGTCATTTAACCTAAAAACCACAGGATATGCTCATATCGATGACAAAAAGTTAACCATTCAGCTGGGAATCAAACACCCATCCCACTGCACTGTTATATGCACCCTCCGATATTTGTGTGTAGACCATATAGCTATTTTGTACCATACCATATTTGATATTGAGTCACTTTCCCTTTAGGATCTCCATGGTGCATTTCCATTATTTCAGTGAGTGAGCCCATGGGACAACACCATATATAAGAACCCACAACAGTGTTTTGTCTGAGCAATTTTGAATAAATATAAAACTATATATATAATATACAACGGATGTAATAGCATTAATAATAACAGTGAAAATCTATACTGTAGGTTACATTTAATATTGAACATTGCATTAATTTCACTAAAGTCTTGAGAAACATAAGTGGACCAATAGTTGCAGACTTTCTGAGACAGAACCAGTTATTACATCTTCACATACTTCTCCGGATGAAACGTATCAATGTTGTCTCCATCCACAGCTGTCTGACTAGTGGTCACTGGTGGTAAACACGTGTTTAAGTTAGAGAAACTGTTTGTGCAGTTCAAGACAGAAAAAGCCACAGTGTGGTAGTGCCTAAGACAAGTGATTTTATTTACATACACATTTATATAACATGCCTTCACCAACATGTTCACAGCATGTAACATGTCAGTAATGTGCTGTGAGAAAAAGCATCTAAAGATTGACCTGGAGCCTTATCCATGGCAAAAAAACAAAAGAATGACACTTTTATTTTAAAATTAATCTTTCATACTATATATTGTGTCTATCACAAATTGTTTTGAGTGTACTACAGGAAACACAGATGATCTATAAGATATATGGTGTTCTCATTTCTGTGTCATAACCTATTAAGATGTACTTGTAAATAATTCTAGAAGTTAAAGGAGTAGCACATAAATAGTAACGAGGCTCTGTACAACATGTGAAAAAGCAAACGTGATGCCTTACAAAGTAAAATGTGTACATACAGTGCAAGTTTACCCACAATGGCAACAGTGGAGAACAATGTGTTAAAAACAAACAGGTGAAACAATATTGTTTCAGCAACACCTCTGATGCAAAGGCACAAATATGGTGACGTCATGCAAACAAAATACCTACAAAACACTAGCACTACGCGAACAACTTGTGCAACCAAGCAAAACTAGTCTTGTGTTGACAGATAATACAGTTAGTATAAAAAGCAGCTTGCCACCCGAGGGTCTATGGCACTACCACTGAAGACAACAATGTCTACGTCAAATCAAGTATGTTCTTTTTGTGTGTGCAAACATTTTGTATTTACTGTACATTCTCAACATACAGAAAATGGCTGTCCCCAGCTAACACCAGTGTCTACTACTACAGCTACCGTACTGAGTTTTAAACGTATTATAAACTGGTGTCTGTCTGTCTCCACAGTGAAAGGCGAAACACTGCCATCACTGTCTGTTTCTCTCCCGAGGAAGACAAATGTATTTTTTAAACAGAACGTTGTTGATGTAGGTGAATGTGAGCAAAGTGGACCATCACCAGCTTCGTATTTGCTTCTCTCAGAAGAACTTTACTTTTAGTTGACCATACACCATGCCTGGTGCTTCATGACAGTGCGTATATATATATATATATATATATTTTGATGACTCCAGTTATCTAGCGTGTTGTACATTTTGAATTTTAGGTTACTATTTTACCTTCTCTCTTGTCACACTAAGAGGAAGGTTTCACAGACTTAAATGTAACTGGTGAGTCATGAGTATTTCTTAGTAAAACCAAAGAAAATACACTGGTTTGAATAGGGAATTCTAACAGTGCTTGGTTAGCAATGCTCTAATTTGCCTATAATTATCTTTGCAGTGAGGGAAAATTTGTTTATTATTCCTATATGAACTGCTGAGATAAATATATTTTAACATAAAAGCATCTTCAGTGATATAAATACAATATATCATTTTGTATTTATATCACTCAGGACTGACATTTTGCTTTTATTATATTACTATCATTTTCTCAATACAACCAGAGAACTGCAGATTACATGGTTGCCAAAACAAACAAAAAACAACAACAATACATTACTGTATAATTGAGTAGATGCATAAAGTAGAACAAAGACTGTTTAATAGATTAACTGAGGGCTGCTTGTGTGTGTACTGTATATGCAACTCTTTTTGAAGCTGTAGAACGTGAGGACATTTTGGACACTCATAGGTTAATATAAGGACTAAGATGAATGGATTGAACAAAATGTTGTGTGTGTGTGTGTGTGTGTGTTTTAATTCTTGATCTCCAGGATGGAGGGGTTGTGGTCTAATATAGCCAAGATAATCTTGTCCATGTACTGCCTCAGGCGCAGGTTAATCTCCTCCTGTTCCTTCAGAGCATCTACCAGCTGAGAGAGAGGGAGGAATAGATGGTCATGTTTGGAAGTGATGGTATTTCTACACGATGCACTGCATACAGCATGTACACAATATGTAGTGCATGCATGTAGTGTATACATGCATAATGCCTGAGGAGAATCCATGGTTTGTTACCAGCCTAGTTAAAAGGAAATATTATCAACAAATGTATGCATATGCATATACAGTATATACTGTGTATATATATATATGTCCATGCTTACATATTCCCATTTTAAAACAAATCTACCCCCTAGTGGCCAAAATTTTGAATTTAAAGTAAGCCCTAGCGATCAATCCCCTATGTAACAGTCGACCATACAGTATGTTGGTGTTACTTATCTCTCTACCTGTTAAGCTCCAGTCTGACATCACAATGACAGAAACCTATATGGCCACCTCATTATTTGCACTCTATTCTAAAAGGGACATTGAATTAGGCTAGCGGGAACCTCAGATGGGAAGACCTGCTTTAAAGGTAGACTGCCTCAACCTCTTTACACTTGCCTCATCCCTGGAGGCATTGTCGATCTCTGCTGCCAGACACTGGGCCTTGGTGTGGCAAGCAAACAGGTTCTTAGCCTCGTAAAGGCTAAGGGCGAGGATCTGAGCGTTCAGGTCATCGTTTTGGTCTCGCAGCTTGTGGTTCTCCTGAAGAGATGGAGAGAGTTTCTACATCAGGACCCATAGAAACTAGTCTCACTGTGACCTTGACATAGTAGAGCAAAAAAGCAGTTTTTTTAACAAAAGACTATTTCAGTTGACCTGTATGGGGGAGCTTCTAAATGTTCTCTGATCATCATCATCAAAAACAACCCAATAAACAACACATTGTGACTCACTGGGTCAATAAGACACAAGTCACTAAAACTGTGTATGTGTGTACCAGTTTGAGTCTCTTCACTTCGTGCTCCATCTCGATCTCTCTTGCCCTGGCGTTGAACTCAGCCAGGCCTCGTCCCTTCCCAGGATGCTCGGTCTCCAGCTTGAAGAGCTGCAGGTGGTCCAACTCCCTCCGCAGGTCATCAATCAGCTAAAGAAGGCTTCTTGTTAGTGGTCACAATACCTCTGTAAATGCTCAGTGAGGCATCCATGTATCTTGTTAATGGTCACGATACCTCTGTAAACGCTCAGTGAGGCATCCATGTACCTCGTTAATGGTGATGATACCTCTGTAAATGCTCAGTGAGGCATCTATGTACCTCATTAATGGTCACGATACCTCTGTAAATGCTCAGTGAGGCATCTATGTACCTCATTAATGGTCACGATACCTCTGTAAATGCTCAGTGAAGCATCTATGTACCTCGTTTGTGTACACAGCTTGTGAGTGATAGTGCCTCTAGCATTATTGGCACCCTTGGGGAAGATGAGCAAAAATAAAACATTGTATTGCTGAAAGGTTCCATTTCTCTCATTGTAAGATCAAGCTGAGACATTTTTCCACAGCATTCTTTGCTTATTACCAAGCGTGTCAATCACGTGTGTGTCTGTGTGTTTTCACCTCTTGCATGGCTTCTTTCTCTTTCTGGAACTCGTGTCTGTTTTGCCAGAGCTTGTCCATCATCTTCCTATACAAATCCATCTCATCCTTCAGCCTTAGGCTGGTGTCTTCCAGCTTGTCTGTCATTCTCTGTTTCTCCTGAAGGAACCAGGGACAGCAAAGCAACTTAAGCCCAATTACTGGTGTATGTATATCAATAGATTTGCTATTTAAGATAGAACGCAATGGAATTTGATGCAGGCATTCTTGCTAACTTCGAGCTCAAATCAAAACAGTATCACTCCGTGGCCCTCTGCGGCGCCAACTCACACATCAAAATGCATTGTGAAGCAAATCGTAGTGTTACGGCCAGGGATGGGCAAAAATACATCAAAATGTATTTTAAAATTAAATACCAAAAACCCTAATTCTTAATCAATTCCCTAATAAGTGCATCAAAATAAACTGCAAAATACAGCAGACAAGCAATGTATCAAAATAAACTACTGTATTTTTGTATTTAAAAAATACTAAAAAGATACTTTTGCAATGGAGCATGAAATCACTTCAGAAACGTATCAGGTGGCCTATTTGATCTAGCCTTCACCTGTTAATTGACACAGTAAGTTAAAGTATAGTCAGCGATTGTAGAGAAAGCTTGCTGATATTTACAGTAAGCTTGATCAAAACAAAACATCTCTCTCTTCAATGCCATAGGGTGCTCCTTCAAAAGCAGCACCCCACACATCGGAAACACATTGTGAAGGCTAGACTTTTGTTGTGTTCGGTCTGCACCACTTTGTGTAACTATTTACATCGCCAGGGCTGTAGAAACAATTAATTATTTAATCACCATGCACATGGAATGGGCAGATAGCAAACCATGAGTAAACATTTACTGAATTTGAATTGTATTGAAGTGAATAAAAAAGGTGAGCTCAGCCAATCAGCCAAGCAAACAAAATGAAGTGGGGAGGGGCTTCCAAGACAGAATCTAGAAATTATAAATAATAACAATAAAAACCAAATGATATTATTGTTTTGTTGTCCTTTATGTCCCATACCTTTAGCGGACAACGGTTGAGAGCACACAACAGCTTTTCTTTGCTTAACAAATCAGTCTGCCAATTGTCCATTCTGTGTGTGCTGAAAAGATATCCCCCGTTTCCACATCTCACGCATCATATTTGATTCAAATTACCTTAAACAATTCTAGCCACATCAGTAGTGGGAAATATTGTGAAATAATATGTTGAGAATGTACCGGATATAGTTAACGAGGTGCGAACGCTACTGCGGAGGGATATGCCTATATTACGTCTTGCTTGTGAGATATGCCTATGCTTATATATGCTCGTGAAACAATCTCCAAGCTCCAGTTTGACTTCGTAGCGTGAGACATCTTGTAGTGTGTGACCTCCTGTCCCTGATCAGTCACGTAGTGTGAATCACACAACGACGTCAAGACACCCGATTACAAGAGAGACAGTGGTGCAGTGTGTGCTGCACGTCGATCTAACCACTTTGAAAGTCGTGTAGTCTGAACCTGGCATAAGAACCTTCAGGTTTAGACAGTCTAACTAGAGCCCCCATACTGAGTGTGAACAGAAGCAATGTTTTTGTCCCATCAGTTGTTGTGACCTACCTGGTCCAGCTTCTCTGTCTGAGACTTTAGTCGACAAACATTTAGCTTCATGTCTCCATTCTCCTCCTCCAACTGCAGCACCCTGCATGCACACACAATCACACAAGTATGTAGTGCAGTGCTCTCGCTCCACATGGGCAAGTGTGTGTGTGTGTGTGTGTGTGTACCTATTGCTCAGTATGTCTATGTGTGTGTTGTGGTCTCTCTCTATCTTGCTGTAGGTCTCTCTGTGTCTCCTCCTCTCCTCCTGCAGGCTCTGCTCCGCACGCGCCTCCACATCCTTCACCTGCTCCTCCAGCTCATGGACCCTGCACACATGCACACACGCACGCACACACACATTAGAAATATACAAACGAGTACACTCACACATCACAAGTATGTACTCAGACACACATTATGAGTACACACACAACACATAATAATTGCACACACGCACACACGCACACACACACACACACACACACACACACACACACCAGGTCGCAGAGCTTGTGTTTTTGAGGCAAGCAACACACACCATATTAAAACATACATACATACAGGCCTGGACAATATGGCCAAAACTGATATCACGATACATTTCTAAATATATACGATAATTCCGATATCGATATGAACAATATAAGCACACAACGGATTTACAAACTTCTGAAAAATGCATTTGCCAAGTCTATGAAATCTCCTCTATGAAACTATAATATTTTAGAAATAAAAAAGTTACAAATAAATGTTCACCTTTTAGTAATACAAACAAGAAATGTGAAATCACACTCAAAATAAATAAACAAAACTCTAAACTGTGTCTCTGTACAGTATTTACCTATAATTAATGAAGGTTATATTAATGTCTAACCAGTAGGTGTCAGTAGCGGTTGTGACTGGCGCTGGAAAAATCTCATGAATTAGCTAGTAAGCTAGCAGTTCCACAGAAGACGGGACTGACTATTAGTCATAATACGTACTATTAATCCTTTCTGTTACACTTGCTGTTAGGTGAAAGAGTTAATCAAATTGTCTGGCATGTAAAAACAGCCCACTACTGTTTGGCACTGGCTGAGTGTCCAGTGCAAGTCATCAATGCACGTAGTTCGCCTTGAATACAACTGACTTTTGCGCCCGTCATTGTAATGTAAATAATCGAAATATAATATAATAGTTATTGAAAAGATTTATATCGCGATATATATTGAATTATTGTCCATACATACATAAATACAGTATAGTGTGTGTATACTGCACTACCTGTGCACCAGCTGTGTGTTGGCCTGTTTGAGTTTACACTTGATGTCTCCATTGGCCACACTGTCACTCTCCAGCTCACTGACCTTCTTCTCCAGGTAGCTGACCTGAGATCGCATTGGGAACCATTCAGATGGAGCCACACCACCAACGTATCAACAGCTACACACCTCATCAGGCATATGCTTGTATAGAATATGTGTTTGCATGAATACTACATGTGACACTTTGCAGGTTAGACCATTAGTAAGTGATACATTCAGCATGGACAGAGTGGGCCAGTGGGGGGCGCTTTTCCTCCTTTGAGTTCTGCCTAGCCTCTGACTGGATGATTACCACTTTCATCAACAGCTAGTACTGTAGGCTGGAACATGATTATTATTGATACATTACAGTGATTTGACATGCATTTGATGACAAAGTTTCAGTTTGTATCTTAGTCAACATCATTAATACACGCGTGTGTGTGTGTGTGTGTGTGTGTGTGTGTGTGTGTGTGTGTGTGAGAGCGCTCGAGAAAGCGCTAGAGAGAGAGAGAGAGAGAGAGAGAGAGAGAGAGAGAGAGAGAGAGAGAGAGAGTACCTTCTCTGTAATGTCCAGGTCACAAGAGTCCATGCTGTCAGTGAATAGGTCTTCTGTACTGCTGGCCTGACTGGAGCCAAACACACTGTGGTTGGCCTGAAACAACTGACTGTAGAGGAGAGAACGTGCCTTTAGTGGCTGTACACTATTACTGTACATACTGCATAGAATACCTGTACATATATCATAGAATATAAATGGCAATACACATGAATGAAATCAGAAACACTATGACACATTTCTGAGATTTGCCATTATATGTTCTCTCTGTAAAGTATATGATCACATATGTACAGTGTATAAAATAACACAGAATCCTTTGTATTTATTAATGTCATTAAAACTAGTAAATAATGAACTTTAAACGATAACGTAAAACATTTCAGATATTATAAAAGAGGCAGGATGAAAACTAGAGCAGGGGCCCTAAATGAGACCAATATAATGACCTGGTACTGTAGTGATACCAGTGACACGGTCACTTACCGACCAAATGCTGTACTGGAAATTTTCCTGTTGGGACTGGAACAGATAAGAGAACACACTTAGAAAACCGTTACAATCAGGTCAAATTGTATATAAATAGGTTGTGACACACACACACACAGAAGAGGCAATTTAGCAGTTCTAATTAGTACATAATCTCCATCCTGTCTTTTATCAGATGACATAATCCTCTGTTTGGAGCTGGTACAGAGGCCTGTGGGGGTCAAACCTCTGGTTCCCTACATTCCTTAATATTGTTACAACCATTCAGATGGAATGGAAGTAATGGGCTATACATTATGAAATATAGATATTAAATACATAAACTGCTAATGGCAATTGCTTAATCTCACCAACTATTGTTAAATATGCTCTGGCAGTGGAAATGTACTATATACTCCTCTACTGCAGACCCTCATAGGATGTTAATGTGCTCCAATCTTCACACACCACGACCCCCCACCCACACCTCGCTGGAGTGGAATACAGTATCTATGGAAACATCTAATCTTTTAATATAGGAGCTGAGTCAGGAATACTGTGTGTGTGTGTGTGTGTGTGTGTGTGTGTGTGTGTGTGTGTGTGTGTGCGCGCGTGTGCTAGAGCGAATCTTAGTATTATTGTCAGGGCTCTGCAAAGTACCAAGATAAATGTGGCTATTGGGTTTTGCCACACTGTCAGGGGGAGACAGAGAGAGGCTACCCTTCCTTATCATTGTATAAGCCTGTATATTTGCTCCCTCAATTTCCCACCTTGCGACCTAGTGACATTACAGAGAAAACGCCGGTATGGCTGAGATGTGAACGAAAGCAGAACCAATGCAGAGACAAGCACTTAATTTTGATGCAAGAAGTGTTCACATGGAGTGAGCAAACCAATGACAAGACCGTATTTAACAGTTACAAATAAATATTTGATATGCCTCGCACATTAGCAAACAACTTTACACTCATCCTGAGTAAAGTAGCCAATGAAAAATACTATCAACACCGATCTCTTTCTGTCGCCCTGTCTGTTTCCCGTGAACAATATTGCTGTAATATGTTTGCTGGGGGGGGAAAACTTATTATGCTTAGTTAGAATACAAAGCTACAACATTTGTATACTATTTGTAAGCTATAGCAAATTCATGTGCCGTACTGTAGCAGGGCTTCCGCACAAACGTAGGCTATAAATAGCCTGGACAAAAATGCTGACAACAGCGTTAGCGTAAGATACGTTTATGTGCTGCATATATTTCATGTAGAAATGCAAATTGTGTGAAGCAATCTCAAAAGTAAGGTGTAAACAGAAGTCTAAAAACGTTTTATTTGTTTATGGCAGCATCCATAAAGTGTTGCATTAGCTGCTGCCCTCTGCTGGACTGTCCAGGCCATAGGCGGCGCTGGGGGGGTGCTTGGGGGTGCTTGAGCACCCCCAAGAATGGCCATAGCACCCCCGTAGCACCCCCAATAAACTAAATATACTAAACTATACATTAAAAACAAATGATAATTATTCTATTTTATTCAGATTAATTATTTGAATGTAATTGACAAGATAACGCCAAACAGTCGATCAATTAATTATTTTTTTTATTTTATTTTATATGTATATCTTAATATTTACGTATTATGTTATGTTCGCTTAGCACCCCACGCAGTCCAATGATTGCGCTTAAAGTTGTGTGGCTAGTAGCCTATAAGTAACGCAGCAAATCTGAGTGTGAAAACTGATTTAGAGTGAAAGTTACGAAATTAATAGTTTTTTGGTTTTAAAAAGGCCACGTCTTGTGAATCAACCCGAACCTGAACTAAATGTATGGACAGAAGAACAGCTAGAGCAGGAGGAGAATAATGACAGTGCTGTTGGCAGCGAGGTGGATCCTAACGAGCAGGAGGTAGGCTATAGAAATTGCTGTCAACGTTATGATTTGTGTTAATCTCACTTTTGTAAATATTTATTTTTCATAATCTGGATCATTAGTATGATACGATGTTTTTAGACCAACAGCAGTGTGTTAGCGCATTGAGAGTGTATGCCCGCAGTGTGTGCGTTATTTTGAGCCAAGTCTGATTCCGCCGAACTTTGTGCTGTAGTAGGCTATTGCTCAGCGTGTGTTGTGTATAGATAATATAATCACGCGTTTGGCTGTGCGTGCGGTGCACATTATACTACAATAGTTCCATAGCACCCCCAGTATTTAGTCAAGCACCCCCACAGCACCCCCAATACAATTCTGCTGGCGCCACCAAGTATAGTTCACTCATTCATGTGCTTCTGAGTTTCTGTCTTTAGCCTACCATTGAACCCGTGTTTGGTAAGGTGCTGTTGATCTTTGTCTTGTTGAATGTATCCCTGCATGGTGCATCATCCTCTAAAGTAGTGAGATAGAGATCAGCCTTCTCTATTGCATTTCGTTGGACAAAGCCATCTGATGATACCAGTTCTTTCATTAGCTCACCTGTGTGCAGTCATGCAAGAAAACAAGAGTGAGATAGACGGGATAAATGTCATATTGTAGGCTACACGGTAGGCTATGGTGAGGACATCTGCATATCCTACAATTAAAACGAGGGCATGTTCAATGAAGGCATGGGCTATTGTACTGCCCTACAATGCCTAACCGTCGTAACTGCACTTATAGTGAAACTGAGAAAAATGACTTTAAAGTTTTTTGACTGTCCAGCCTACTGT
>JAODUE010054527.1:0-17470 GCA_027564755.1 Amblyopsis hoosieri | reverse complement strand
CACTAGTTACATTACTATATTACTTTCACAATCACTACCCTGCCTCGCCCCCTCCGAAAAATGACAACATGTGAAGCAAACTCATTTTAGAATTGAATCCACTTTGTTGGAACAATAATTAACCTTAGGAGTTAACAATCAGCCTAGGCCTGGACGATATGGCCAAAATGTATATCACGATATATTTCTATATTTCGGTCGATACGATTTAATTCCGATGTCAATATGAACAATATAAGCCTCCGAAAAACTGCAAATAAATGTAAACAATAAATGTAAACAAAACTCTCAACAGTGTCTTTCTGTACATTATTTACCTATAATTAATGAAGACTATATTTATGTCCACCATTAGGGGTCAGTAGCGGTTGTGACTGGCTTTGGAAAGATCTCATTAATTAGACGCAGCCAGCTAGTATAATAAGCTAGCAGTTTCACAGAAGACGTGACTGGCTGTTAGCGGAGGAAGCGTCATAATACGTCATAAACGTCATAATACGTTTACTGTAAGCCTTTCTGTTACATTTGCTGTTAGGTGAGAGAATTCATAAAATAACACCCCACTACTATTTGGCACTGGCTGCGTGCAAGTCATCTATGCACGTAGTTTGCCTTGAATACAACTGACTTCTGCGCCCGTTATTAAGCTTATCGAAATATTTTCTCACTGAATTCCAGCATGCTTCCATATTTTACTTTATTAACCATAAGATTATCAATCAAATAATTATAGAAAATCAACTTTGCGGATTTTTTCCCCACACATTTCTTAACTTGTATCTAATTACACAAGACACAAGTCACAGTATTATTAGTAGCAATATTGTGTCATGTTTATTTGTGAAACTATAATAAATATTTTTTGTACTAAAAAAGGGGACAAGTGTTTAAATAAATTAAAATTAACATTCTTGTCTCATTTTGATCTCCCCTTCTCTGAAGGGGTTGAAGGTCCTGACTGCACACCACTGTGTAATATTAAGCCTTTCTGTTAAATTTGCCGTTAGGAGAGAGTTAGTTTTGGCATGTGCCGAAATAGTTTAGCACGTGAAAACACTACTGCTTAGCAATGGCTGTAGTGCAAGTCATCATGCACGTAGTTTCTATTCTTTCTGTTCACCTTGAATACAACTGACTTCTGCGCCCGTTATTAAGCATATCGAAATACCGGAAATAAGTTAAAAAATCATATCACCGTTATTGAAAAAAATTATATTGCGGTATATATTGATATTATTGTCTAGCCCTAAATCAGCCAAAGTGAAAATTGCAGCCTCTTAAATGAGATTATTGGGCAGGTTGGTTCAATTAGCCTACCCTAAAGGCCCTTTTATGCGTCTGCGTCAAAGCTACGGCGTTAGTTACGGATGGGGCGTAACCGACACGTGAGGCTACAGCGTAGCTACAGTGTAGGCTAACGTGCACCTCTCTCCAAAAATGTAACTACCTATCAGTCTGTACGTCGATTCGACGCAGCAGTCTTGTGGATGCAAACCCATGTGCCAGAGTAGGGCTTTAGAATTTGGAATGTTTATTACAACGCCATAGCCGTCATGCATGCACAGACTGTCTCCCTTTGGCAATCTTGGTATAATTATTTGATTAGCTGGAAAGAAACATTGTTATATGTCTTGTTTGAGCATTATTAACCAAGACTAGCCTACAACTGCACATGACAACAGGGGGATTTTCCTTGTTGTACGGACAGCGAGTCAGTCTTTTATAAATACTAATTTGTGTCGGCAGATTGTTTCCTATGATACATGTTGGTGTAACTAAGAGATTCACAAATAAATACATATTTTTATATGCTTATTTTAAAACTTTTTACACTCTATTAGTGCCAAGACGTGGGTTTCCCTATAGCATTTCCTTGTTGTTAATGCAGCGAAAATCAGTCTTTTATAATACTATAAGGAATATTGTGCCTTCATTCTTCCTCACCGTTCTGTGTAAAAGCAAAGAAATAATGGCGCACGGCACATTCACAAAAGTAGTTCTCAAGCTATGTGTGGAAATATTCAGATGGAGGGGCTAGTATATTTCTAATTAGGGGCTATTCATGTCATGACACCCCCAAAATAAGAACGGCCTGCTGGATGAGGCAGCCCAAATTAAACATTAAACTTTTGCGAGTACACAAATGTAGCACTGGTAGTTGAGTTTTTCTAAATGTGGCCCCTTTCATCGGTTAATTAGGAATATCCCTAACAGAAAAGATACACACCAAAACATTAATGTTTAGGGTCTTGGGGGAATTTAATTCAACCCATCTGTTTGTGTGCTTTCTTTTCTAGATGAGGAGGGTGTCCAGAGAAAACAGAGATAAACACGCCAGCCCTGATCTTCTTGGTAAATATACTTTACACACACGAAGGGATGGGCAAAAGTACATCAAAATATATTTAGAAATAAAATACCAATACCCAAATTTTATAGGTGCTTGCACACTGCCCAGACTGTGCCCAACTGGACTCTAAAGTTCTGACATTCTTCCAAGCCGGAATCAGATTATTTTATATTATTAAGAAATTATATACAGTATATCTTATATTATAACTTTATCATTTGCACAGCCACCCTGGATGGCGGACCAATCATTGACCAGCTATGCATTGAAGTCAAGTGTTCGAAATGGTGGTAGAGCTAGATGGAGCAATAGTTGTGGCAACACTGATTGGTTAAAGGCTGTCCAATAGTTTCAAAATAAACCAAGGTCTACGCCCATTAGTATGAGGTGACTGCAAACAATCCCCAATGGAGCATGTCCAGAGGATTTATTTTCCACTGATTCAGATCCATAAAGCTATGGCATTAGTAACTATGGCAATTTACACTAGGAAAGAAAACTGGTCCGGGGCAGGCTAATGGACCATTCGCAAGAAGCGAGTTAGCCACGCCCAGGAGCAGGTCCGTGTCGGACAGCTGACACACATGGCTCTGAGATGACCATAACATCCATAACGAGACGACTAACGTGCATACATCCAATATTGTGTCATTAACAATAATGTGAGACAATGGAAGCCAGCAGGACATAGCTACCTGATGGTTTCAGTTTCTTATTTAAATCAAGTACTATTTCATTTTAAATTAAATAAAACCGATCGCTGGGTCAAAGGCCTACTGGTACATCCCCACGACAAGTAGATTTACTACAGTAGATTATAATAATCATACTGTTCAAATATAGCCCGTTGTTGCTTGAATTTTATATTGTTTAATTTTCAATGAATGAGAAATATTGCTGCAAAGCCTATCAGAATAGTAGGTGAAGTGAAACTATTCAGGCAGCAAACACCTATTTTGTTTGGTACAGATGACTGAGGGGAGAATAGTACCGTACAGTTTCTATACAGGTGCATAGAAACATTTCGGCCTGCTAATTAGTCAGATTGACTGTCAGTCAAATTCTGACAAAAGGTCCATTGTCAGGCTAAGACATTGATGTTGCTTAACCAATGTTCCTGTAACACTAATCAAATGGAAAAGCAATGATTTTCTCACTGAATTCCAGCATGCTTCCATATTTTACTTTATTAACCATAAGCTTATCAATCATATAATTCTAGAAAATCGACTTTGTGGCTTTTTTCCCCACTCATTTCATGTATCTAATTACACAAGACACAAGTCACAACAGGTTTTTATATATATAATTTATTTTCTCTCTTTTCTCAAATTGGGTCTATATATGAGTGTAGTGCATAAACCTGGCGACCCTTTATATCCGATATTCAGATAACCTAGCCCTATTACTAGCCCCCCCCCCCCCCCCTCCTCAATGTAGTCTAATTCTATTCAATATTTTTACTGATTTGTGATAAATAAGGACGCCCTAGCACATGTATAACTGTTAATACTGCATGAGCATGACACAGTGCTGGCTAACTGCGGCAGTACCCGCCTACTTGACAAGTGAGGTGTTTTGATTGACATGCAGGATGACCAACTACATAACTCAATGACCAAGTCGGACGTTAAACAACAGGACTCTGACTGTTTACAGGTCTTGTAAATCTGTACAATTTGTAGGCTACGGTTACTGATTAAAATAAATTTAAATTAGAAAATAAAGCACTGCTCTATCGTTGCACCGGAAATTACGGAGACATACTTGTGAGTGACAATGCAAACAGCCAATGGTTATCGACAGTATTACTTCCCGAAAGTTGCATGTCGAGCTTACGAGGGTATATGCATCAGACCTGCTATTGAACAGAAGATGCTGAGACTAGCGGGGGCTCAAGACAAGCACACAAAGCTTGTGTGTGCAACCAGCTGGGTCAGGGGTTAATGGCTGTACAGGCTCGCTGTGTGTATGCGGTGTGTGTGTGTGTGTGTGTGTGTGTGTGTGTGTGTGTGTGTGTGTGTGATTTTACCATCGTAACATTTATTAATTCACCATCACGGTGGTAAAGCGTCTGATATGCTAGTTTTACCCTGCAGCGGTGACTCTGCTGGTTATCTGCGGAAAAAAAGCTCAGAAAAAGTTAGCAATTGTGTGCAACCGACATCAATTAATCTGCTAGAGGCTTGCCATTTGTGTGTGTATGTGTAGCCAGGCTGTGTGTGTGGTTTTACAAGCTACGTAACCCCTTCAAGAAGGTGTCAAACTTTGAATCCGCATTCTATTTTGATATTCGTCAATTTTATTGGTCAGATATTTCGCCATCGGAAAAGCGCTATGTGACAACAAGACTCTTCAAATTTTCAGGAGAAGGGATCGTAAGAAAAGCGTACAGTTACGTCAGAGATTTTATAAATAATGGAGCGTTGTAATGCATTTCAATGGAGCAAAAATTTAACGCTGCAGGTCTTGGTTGGGCATGTCACCAACGGCATTTTGCTGTGGAGGCTGCAGTGCCCAGACAGCTAAATCTACCATGTATGTTGTGGCCTCAGATTAATCATAGGTATTTGGGAATAAATGTTACAGTATATTCTCAAAACAATAATAATGGGCAATACTGTAGTGAAATCTGTGTACCTCCCCATTTACTTGCAGGGAATGCTGGGTCGTTCTGGTCTGCATAATAAAGGGTGAAAAGTCCCCCCCCCCCTTAAAAAATCGAATGTGGAAGTGCCGTCCGTTGGAACCTATGTTAAATTAGATTTCTCTGGCTATGTTGTTTAAATTACAATATTAGTAGTTTTAATTGTCTAACAAAGACTCCACATTTCCTCTGACTGGAAAAGTAGCGAGAACATAGACTTGAAGCTTATGTAGCCTACTTAAGATATGCTTATATGTTTAATATATTGTGTCATGTTTATTTGTGAAATTATAATAAATATTTTTTTGTACTAAAAAAGGGGACAAGTGTTTCATAAATTAAAAATAACATTCTTGTCTACTGCTTAGCACTGGCTGTAGTGGAAGTCATCTTGCATGTAGTTTCTATTCTTTCTGTTCACCTTGAATACAACTGACTGCTGCGCCCGTCATTCAGTGACAAATGCTGAATGCTGTGTACAGGGCCGGCCCGCCCATTAGGCAAGATTATTCAGCCACCTAGGGCGGCATTAATTTGAGGCAGCATTTAGATAATTGGCTCCTGATCAGCATAAAAGACCCCTATCACACACAGACGCGTTGCAATAAAGTGCTTTGATGAGGCCCTGATCACTCAGAGAAGGGCTGCCTGGGCCAAGTGTGATATTAACAAGCAGTGCAACTCCGCGCCTTGCACTGAGAAGTTTAGAATATTTTTACTTTGATACGCATCTAGAAAACACTAGAAAAACTTGAAGCGCGGTGCCAGGCATGCCGTACCTTAGGAAAACAATGGTTTGCTGGTGGCGAGTTTCTAGCGACGCATCTCTGTGATCAGGGCCATTGGCTATCTACAATAATTTCCCGACTATTAACCGCATGGTCAGTATTTAATGTAATTTTTTAAAATAAACTTGCCTATTAACCGTGCCCGTGTATTAACCACAGTTTATTCAATGTTACGTCATCAGGTTGGAGGCATTTTTATGTAAAAAAGATGGTCGGACATCAACCACTTCAATATACCGGTATCCGCTAGCTAGGCTACGTAAATTATGGTAGGTTACTTGCTAATCGTGTTAACAATCCAGGTCTCCAACAAACAGCATGGCTAAAAAAAGGCGATAATACAGTATATTTCTGTGCTTTCAGGAGATAAGTGAACATGCGTCAAGTTATGTTTTGTGCAGCTTCCTAGTTCCTACTCAAAGTCTATACTACTGCCAGAGGGGGTTTACCTGGATTTTACTCAAAAAAGGCCAAATAATTTTCCTTTTCTGTTATTCATATTTTCAGATCGGATTGCTAGCGGTGGCCAGGCAGTAGGCATATCCATTAGCCTACATTAGGTAATAAAAAAATTTAAAAAAACACAAAACCTTTTTATCATTTATAGTTCAGTTTGCTACTGCTCGGAACGATGTCCCACATTTTCAATTTGGATGTAGTTTTCTAACACTTGTCCTATTGTTGTAAAGACAGCAGCGAAGACTGACATCACGTGGCTATGTTTGATGCCAATCAAACTGCGCACATAGAGCTGGACGATATGACCAAAATTTATATCACGATATATTTAATAATTTTGGTCGATACGGTATAATTCCGATATCGATATGTACAATAAAAGCCTCAGAATATCTGCTAACACCTACAACGGAGTACTTAAAAACTTCTGAAAAATGCATTTGCCAAGTCTATGAAACCTACTATGAAACTATAATATTTTAGAAATTAAAAACATACAAATGAATGTTCACCGTTTAGCAAGTGCCAGTAACATTTTGGTGTGCGTGTGACTAGCACTGTGGTCCAATGAATTAGACGTTCCACAGAAGACATTACAGACTGTGTAAAATGATTTGGCACCTGAAAACAGCCCATATTGCTTTGCACTGGCTGTAGTGCAAGTCATCACGCATGTAGTTTCTATTCTGTTCACCTTGAATACAGCTGGCAGGACTTTAATCATAAGGAGCACACGTGCTCCTAAATTAAAACATTTAGAAGCGCAGACAAAAAATTACAGAGTGCAGCCAACAATATGGGAGCAAAGTCGAAATTCATTTAAATTATTCACCTTTAGTATTTTGTTTAATTGTATGTTAATCTCTATAGTATTATATCTGAATGGCCTGGTTTTTGACAAAGGAGAGATGATTAGGCCTACATTATCAGGTTTGACCCATCATAAAATATCTGCTGAAGTAGATTTGCTCAGTTGTGACATTGTCACATACGGTATATTGTATTTCTTTCACGCTTTTTCCCCATTCATGTAAAAACTTCTCCATATTTAATGTGGAGGTATTCAAGGTAGAGAAGGACAACTAGCATAAATAGTCTAGAATATAGAAATCTGAGCAAACCTAATTTTGAATGGAAAATATCTTTAAAAGTCAGGCTATACAGGTATATTCTTATAACTACCTATTTAGATTAATAGCCATATGAAACGATGTATAATTTTACTGTACTATAGAGATCGTAATGTTGTGACGGCATATAATGTAGCTTCACGTGAGAGTACGGTAAACACAGGTCTTTACCGTAATTGCACAAACGCGCAGTACAATTGTAAAGCTGGCTGGCGGCGTGATCGCATATCCACCTCTAACATAGGAGCATGTAACGTTCGCCGGCATTTTTTCCCACCAGTTTTGCTAGTGTCTTGCCTGTTAGCTTTAGCTAGCTGTGATGACGAGGTAGCTAATATGGCAATGCGTTTGTGTTCAGCGCCGAGACCCGATTTGAACAGCTGAACACACTTTTCAACACGCATGGATGGAGTGTAGTTATGGTAGCAATAAACACAATTACGCACTAACCCTGTTGGAAGCGGAACCACGTTTGGAACAGGTATCCAGTGCGCGCCGCACGATTGTCCTTGTGCACAAGGATTTCATAACAATGTGCAACTGAGCATATTTGAGCTGCGAACATAGTGGCTAGAAGTCACTCGCACAAAGTGGGCCTAAATATTTTTTCATGTTTGCACACCAAGATTTTTATTTGCATTTGCGAGTGAAATGGTCGCACTGTAAAAGCCCTGCGAGCTGACTGCTGCACCCGTCATTCAGTGACAAATGTATAGCTTATTGAAATACCGGAAATGAGTTTAAAAGTCATATCACCGTTATTGAAAAAGTTTATATTGCGATATATATTGATATTAAATTATTGTCCAGCCCTAAACCAAAATAATGCAAATATACCAAATGGCCACCCTGAAGCTGACTGCACACTACCCACTGAACCGCTGATTTCTTAGTGTGTTTACCTGAGAGACAGTAATACCACACTGCTTGGCAAGTTCATCTTTGGCCTCTTCACTAGGGTAGGGGTTGGACAAGTGGGAGTAGAAATACTCATTTAGGACCTCTGTAGCCTGCTTGCTGAAGTTACGCCTCTTGCGCCTGAAAGGACATGAAACATTATGTCAGTGTCTCTGGTTATCTGCTGTTAAAATGATTGGCAACATTGATTATTCAAACACGTATTCGTTCTGTGAATATAACAGTGTTATATGTGATTCATGTCAAGTCATATCAAGTTTATATAGCCCTTAGACACATTAGTCTCAAAAAGGCTGTACAGCCTATGTTTCACATGGAAACAAACACCCCCTTAACCTGCTCCTTCCCCCGGGCAAGGAAAAACTTCCATACATCAAATCCAAATAACTTAAGAAAACCTGGAAAATGGAACCAGATGACGCAGAGTTCTTCACGCCACTTTACATATATACACACACACACATACATACATTCACCTGGCATCAAGGAAACGGGACCTTAGGATCATGACAGCTTCACAGGTGCTCTGCTTGAGCTGGGTCTGGATGGAACTGAACTTGCGGTGGATGATGGCCACCATGCGCTCGATCTCCCGCGGCGACACAGGCCGTGTACGTGACTGTTCCCTCAAGAGGTTCATTACATGGGTGGTGAATTCACTGCATGCCTAACAGGATGCAGACATTGAGGGAATTGTGATGTGAAGCCTTAAGACAGCTCTGTATTGTCTAATGCACATGATAGGGTGGTAAAAACTTAGATTAAATGTACAACATTTGCATGTTGTTTTGAGTGCCCCAGATGAAAACACTCTTAAAAATGTGTCAGTTAGAACATGTTATACGTTTTAATGTATTTCTGAATCATTAAACTGGTAGGTCTTTGCAAATAAATAATATGCAAATCCACATAATAGTAATGTTTATAATTAAGTCACATAGCTTGCTAATGTAATTGTTTTGAAAACCAGGTAACCTACAGTATTTACACAACTATATTTAGAAGTAAACATTTTTTAAATTTTGCATCAACAAATAAAAGATGATTTGCTGTACATTTTTACCAGTATCAAGATTGGGGAAATGGAAGGGCAGGCTTTCAGGGAAGGTAAATGCTGTCTTCGTGTTTAATTATCTGATTAACAGAGAAGCTAGATTTATTTATTGATAAAAATCCTTATACAATTCATAAATGTAACAATGTTATGTTATCGAGGAGAAATATTGCTCAACCAAATAAAGCTGGAGAGAGAACTATTTTTCAGGCTTTTACACAGCTACCATTGCTTTGGAGTTTTAGTCAATGTAAGCAAAGTGGAAACATGTACAGTGGAGAAACTGATAATTCCATGACCTCATTTCCATTTCAAGTGAGCTATACCAGTAACTTAACTGTTCGATGAGGCAGGGGAACGTTCCAACCTGCTATATTTTATTCTATTATAATTAGATTAATTAGATGTCCTTGAGTGTCTTGAAAGGCATCCTTAAATAAAATGTATTATTATGATTATTATTATTATATAAAATAGCATATGAAATATGAATACCATGCATACAACAAACAGTATAATATCACTTCCTCCCAGGTATAAAATACAAATAATGTGTTTCCCCCATGCAAATGCACCGCCATTGCAACAAACCAAGCAGTGCTAGATTGAGAAAGAATGGGACTTCATGGAACAGTGATGAACTGGTGTGGCCGTGGGCTCACAGATGCTTTGCCAGTGGCCAACATATAGTGTCACAGTCTCTGGTACCTGTTCATATTTCTCCAGCTCAGTGTGGTATATACTGCGAATTTGGCTCAACTTGCTCTTGTAGTCCGAGTGCTCCAGCGAGCTATCTGGTGACATCCCCCCAGAGCTGGTGGCTGCCGACACAGCAGCTGCCGCCCCGCCCCCCTTCTCGGGCCCAGCTACGCCCTCTGCCAGCAGCATGTTATCCAATCGCACCAACTGTGGGTCCTGTGGCTCCTCCTCCTGGGTGTTTCTCATGGACAAACCTGACATGAAGACAAGTGTCAATCTGTGCTTGTTTTTGAGGTGAAATGAGAAAGCATTAATGTAAATGGCTGATGTTAGGCAATTAAAAATGGAATCGTTATTGATAGTATAGGACACAAATCAGATGATTACAAAGCACTCAGGTCTTTGTTAGTGTTTTATACTGCTAATTAAATGGTAGTTTGAATTATTAGTCAGACTGCAGTGGTCATGATAGTGCCAACAAAGTCTTAAAACAGCGAAGACACTGACCAAAGCTCTTCAAACTGTGGGAAAGTCTAAAATTAAACGAATGGTTTTTAATGCCAAGATCGAAACTCTAGTAATAGCATTACCAGTTTTCTCCTTGATCTCGCACAAAACGCTGAACAAAGCAGGTTTCATTCGATGACAGTTCAATGCATGTTTCCTGTGCATGAAGAAAACAGTAAGACTTGCAGCTGCATATAATAGTAGCTTAAGCTTGCTAACTTTAGCTGGACAACTTGTAATTTCACCAAAACACACGAGATAAGTGTGACAGAGCAGCTATTATTAGCATAACAAATGTTGCTAATGATAGCTTCTAGCTAGCCGGCTAGCATGTAAGCTATTTAAGTGCTACATCGATATGTTGACAATTTACATGCTTTCTATACGTTCATAAACATTTTAAATGACTTGTTAAGCCAGGCCAATATTCAACATTAACACTGGGTAACGTTGTTTAATTGGCATAAATGATATGCTAACGCTGGGTTATGCAAGAGGCTGTATAGCCGGTGTTGTGCCCTCGATTGAGTCCCCGCCGTGGATTGGGCCCCCTTGAAGATAACTACGATAATAAATATCTGTACGGTAGTTCTTAGTGTAAACATTCTCAATATAACTACTGTAGCCATAGCCAGCTATTATGTCATTACAGTTGTATTTTAACCATTAAAATTACAAGTTCAGTATTGTATATAAGCTGTAGTAGCCCCAATGCAAATAGTATGCCAATAACGAAGACGTGCCTAGCCAGCTAACCTATCTTGAATTATTTATAAATACACCGGTACTTATATGTTAGCAGTAAAATACTGAGGCATTTCTTTATTTCTGTGTACGTTACTGTGCAGCCTAACGCTAGCACTGGGCAATGAAGGCAGCAGTTTAGGAGTAAATATAACACTTAATATAGTTAATTGGCATACACGATGTTGTTAAATCCATCATTGAGCACAACTATTTAAATCTAAAAGAAAATCGACACAAAACAATCTGAAAGTAAAGCGTACCATGCGCGATCTTATCAAGGGGACCCAATCGAGGGCGCAGCACTGGCTAACAATAGCAGCGTTTTCTGCATCATCCGCTGTTTAAAGTGTATGTTTGCAAATGTAAACATTAAAACAGCACAATGCTTACTAACATGGTACACGATAAATGTGGATGAAAATGGAACACTACTTTTCTTTGTTACTTTGTAAATAATAGCTAGAAAATATAAACAATAGAGGGAAGTTGAAGAAACTTTGATTGTGAGGATGGAGTCACAACACGACAAAAACACAAAACTGCTTCCAAAATCCGTCAGTAAAATAGTCACTAACTTTGCTTGTGCTTCATCCAAACTTTGGTCAGTGATGGTCATTATTTGCTGCAGTATATCACCAATATCTCTGCGGGTTTCATGTCCGTTTTCTGTGCCTTCGAGGCCTTGATCTCCATCTGAGCGGTGCTGGGAAGGTTGATGAACCGAGTTAAGCGAATGCATTCCGGGGTGGTTGCTCAAACCAAGTCCCCGGCCGTTGGAAGGCCCATTGCCTGTAAGAGGCTGCTGCTGCAACATCTTCAGCGACGCACAATGGCGACGACTGCTGCCCAAATGGGCTCACATACACACCAACTCTGAAGCAAGCTTGCCACTAGAGTCCCCTAGCGATTGACAACAGCAAGATACATCGAAATACATTCCAGTAAACATTGTAGTGTATGCATCCAGTCATTATTCTACGTACTGTATATTTCATCCAATAGTATCACAGTCACAGGCCAACGTTTTGTGATTTCAGTGTTTTAGTCTGAATAGATTTAGTGATGTCAATGTTTTAGGCTGAATTATGTGCGAGAGAGATAAAGGGAGAGGGAGAGGGACTACATAATCTGGAGAAAAAAAAAGATTTCAGAAACATGTCATGTTTACAGCATAACAGTAATTCCACGTGTAGGCTCTAAACTATACATGTTAAATTTAAATGTGATGATCTTGCTCTGAAGTTTTCACCGGCTTGTCTGTGTCTACTTCTGTTTTAGATGCTAGTCAACAGGATGTGTGCCAAACCACAGCAGTCAGAAAAACACGGCGCTCGTTTCAACATGTTGCCGTTATGTCTGTCTGTCATATTGCTGCAGCTGACTTGGATACTGCACAAAGCAAAGATTCAAGTTAATCTCAAAAGAAAAACCTTGTTTTGTAAGCACAACCAGCACAACCGGACTAACCAAAGCCATTACTCTTATGTATTTTTTTCGCAGAATGGCAGTGACAAAACATGTGCCACATGAATAGTAGTGGGCTGGGGGAAGAGGAACAGGAAGAAAAAAAGAGAGAGCGATTCAAAGTAGTTCTACAGAAGACAAGAGCTTGCCACGATGACTTGTAAGGCTGCATTCACCTAAAAAGAAATGTATGAAATTTTTGACCTAGTGATAAATGAATAATGCTGTTCTACATTCACACCAGGAGATGATGTGTTTCAGAGACTAGCTATAAAAGGCAAAGGTAAGAATACTTTAAGAAAACTTCAACATTTCTACCATATCAGGCAATGTTTGTCTACATGACAGGTCAACAAGCCTCCACCAAAAGGAATTCTAAGAATTAATCTATTCTGTAAATCATCAAATCTGTTTTGCCCAAGCTGCTGCTCAGCTTGATGCTAGGTCATGTTTTCCTCAAACACGCTCTATTAAACCTGTATTTTTTATGTATTTCATGTGTAACATCTGTAGGCTACGTGCTGTAACCTGCCAATCTGGTTTCTCTTACATTTCCATGAAAGGACAGCTCCACAGCTTACACTTACACTCAGTAAAGGTTTGCAATTGTATACTGTGTAATCAGAAAAACGGGGAAGCTTACAATTCAGTGTACGCTTTAGACCTAGTAACATCCAGTTGCCATGTATTTTCCTTCCAGGTGTTGACAAAGACAATTTGTGGAGGTCATAGTCGACATGGAGGAAGAAAGGCAGATGGAGCCTCTTGTTATAATTGAAGAGGGGGATTTAGAAGAGGGCGTCACTGAACGAGAGCCAGTCCACAGAGTGGAAGTTACCATTCAGATTAACAATGGACTGTCAGCACTCCAAATGGAAGATGAACAGACTGAAGAGGACATGGATGACAGAGCAATACCAAGCGAGAAACAAACAGAGCAGATGACTGAAAGCGGACAAACTGGAGCATATGGCGGGGATATGGACGAAGCGATAGATAAAAGTGTTGGATTTGGAGAAATTAAAGGCTCAGGTGATAGACAGAACAGAGACGATGAAAATGTGGATGCGTTTGAACAGACGGGTGTTTTACACGACAAAGTAAATGACAGAAACGAGGCCCTCAGGGTTGTCACGGCGACACAAACAAGCCTATCGGTGGAGACAAATGCAAAAGTTTCTTCAGACCAGGCTCTCAAAGTGGGTGCTCAACAGGTTTGTGAAATGTTGTAACTTCCCTTCTGTCTTGTCTTGCCTTTTAAGCTTTTGCCTTTACAGTAACTAATTTGCAAGTTGTGGCAAGCGCCACTTGCTCTTAGTTTCCTTGTGTGTCAGATCTAGACAGCCACGCAAAAATGAGCGTACAGAAGCGCAGCGTGAAATGAAAGGGGGGAAAGAGGCCAAACGCACGAGCCGAGACCTCTCCCCGCTCCACTGATCTGTTTCTCAACACCCAACCCTGTCTCATCCAGGCTCACCTTGTAACCCCAGACTTCCCAGAGGCCCTATACGACCTACTGTGTACCCTGCAGGAGGGAAGAAGACTGAATGACCAGCGCTGCTCCTTCACGCTAAAGCAAGGAGTGGCGAGGCGGAGGTGCCACTCAGAACCGAACACAAGCAAGCCAGCCCCCAGAGGTTAGCATGTACTGTGTATCGGTTGCACCCAAAGCGTTTTGACATCCCTTAAAGTAGCTTCCGTCCCCCCTGAACCCTCATTCACATTGTGTGCATTGAGAAGGCCATGTTGTGTTTAATTGTGATGCCGCATCAGTTAATTTCCCTATGTTAAAACAAGCAAACATTTGATTTGCCTCGTCTCAATAGAGCCACCTGTGCTTTCAGATGAAACGTAGTTTGAACCCTACCTCGCCGTAGGGTTCCCTATATCCACCACATGGTAATTAAGGCTGTGTAAATATAATATATCTCTTCTCTGTTCTCCCCGGTTATTGTCTCACCCTGATTCTCCACAGTCACCTTTAGCTCCATGACCTCGCTGCAGAAAGAGGAGTTCTTTGAGTTTTTAGCGACCACCCAAGCGCGCCGTCTGGATGACCAGAGGGCAGAGCTCCAGAGGCCTCTGGCCCCGAAGCCAAAATCCAAAAGCTTCAGAGGGAGCATAAAGCAACTGTCAGTTGTGAAGAAGCCGGCGCCGACGCCCGTACCAGCACCAGCACCCGCACCCGCGTCACTGCCGGTGCCCAAAGAGGACCTGTATAATATGATTCTCACCACGCAAGTAAGTAGGCTGAGCTCCTTAAGGTCTGACGGTATATCACCATGTATATGTAGTCAGTAATGTAGTTATCCCCAATCTAAAATGTCTGCACATTTCTTACTAAAAATGCATTTATGCATCAACATAAGAAATGTTGCATAGCATAATTCCCTCCCATTCCCAACCAGGCCCAGGGCAGACTGGAAGACCAACGTAGCAGTGCCCCTGGTCCCATGGACGATGAAGACTTCTTTTCATTGCTTCTAAGGGTCCAGGGGGGTCGCATGGAGGAGCAGAGGACCGAGCTACCTTACATCCTTCAAACTTGAGTTAGAAAGACGCACGGGAGCTATCACACCTAGTTTAGGTGTGATAGGCCACGGTGTTGTGCAGCTTTAATGTCCTTTTGAATATCTTCAGTGCCTTTTTAAAAGGAGCAGGGCTTGAATTCTTAACATAACGTTGGTCAGACTGTTTTTCTTTAGCGCCTAGACCGTCTTTCTTTCTGGTAATTCCATAGTATTTTAAAGTGAGGAAAAAATGAAAAGTGAGTGAATGAGCAGCAAAGCTTTTAACGTTAATAGAGGACATTGTGCATGCAGCATGCTAATGCATGCTAGGCTATACAAGTACTTTCGGTGTCCTGTTCTCAGGTCATGCATGTAGAATGATGTTACAGATGAGCATGTTTTTTCGTATGATGACAAATATGTCTCGTCATGCCAGCTCAGTGAATTAAAGCCTCGCTGTCAGTTTTGTGTGTTCCTGTTCTTTATGAGGTGAAGATAGTCTGCGGTGTCTACTTTACTTGTTTGTACAGGAAATATAACAGCATTGCTTGAGAATCAGAGACATTCAAGGTCACACTGTGTTTGACTGTAATATAGGATAATAACTTTATTAAAAAAAAAATGGATGTAAGATTGTATTGTTGTGGAAAAGATTACGTATGTTTGGGTATAATGAGGATGTCCAAATGTTGAATGGTTGAATGTCAAGGATTAATTTATAGCACATTTTTATACTATTATTTTATTTTAAATGTTATCTGTTTAACATGCAAACATGCAAAATGTCTGTTACAAGTTCTTGCAATAATTTACAATTTACTTACTTGTACAGGATGAGGATAGCCAGTGTTCTTATCAAATAAAATAAAAATAGCAGGCTACATTAAAGGTGGTTGATATCAACTGATAAGTCCTTTATGAAGTTCCTCAGGTACATGGTTGTATGAGAAAAAGGGACACTTATGGTTTATTAATATATTTGTGATCAAATCTGAACTATTATTAATAACAACTATTTAATTACATTGTACATTTAAAGTAGGCCTACAATATATTTTATGATTCAGTATTATAGTGGGGATATAAACCAAGTGTTTTTACTCTATCACTTGAGAGAATCCTAAAAATGTGTTGTTAAGGGAATGGTCAATGTTAATAGCAAAATGCCCAGCTTTGCAGTTAACTCCTCATACCCCAGAGCTTCACGTGACAATGTAAAATTGCTGAAAGACCAAATCCTAGACCACATTGTGTCAAAGGCAATTCTGCTGAAACCCAGTGATGACTTATCATTTCTGTAGTCCCTCCCATGGACATTGAATTAAGGACTTGTTTATGTTAGTCCTGCTAAGAGGATAGCATTAAAAGTAATGTCCTGTCCTGTCAGTGAGTTGGGTGGGTTAATAACACTTGCGGGGAGTTGGGGGAGTTATGCTTGTCATTTGCAGTAAAGAATAGGTTACTGTTTGTTCAGTGATAGACCCTAAATAATCTTCTAACGCTGTAGGAGAATACGGACACTTCACAGACAGGCTAAGGGTATATATCTATCAGATAAGAAGACTTAATAAGAAAGAGGAAGCCAGGCACGCCTCAGACTATGCATTAGTGAGACCTGTTGGCAATTGCTTTTAGATTATGTATAAAGATCTGCAAATAGCAGAAGTGAATATGTATCTATGTGTGTATGTATTTCTTTCCCCATATGTTTTTTAAGGGAGTTTCCAATGCTCCAGATGGGAGGATAATAGTAGGGATTGTCCTCTGAGACTAATGCTAATAAGACCAATAGATATATAGCCTAGGGAGGCTTACTTGCCAGGACATGACCTGGCTGTCAAAATACCAAAGAACAGAACAGGTTTACTTATGGTACATTATGGTAACAACAAATCAAGCACAAAAATAGAATAAAGGAAAGTTAATAGTAGCCTATGTAGTTTTGATGCTTCATATTTTACCGTTCATTTATAGAACACAAAATAGACTAAGGCCGCGTGTCCACCAAAGCTTTTTTCCGCATCTGAAAACGCCCAACTGTCAGCGCTAGGAAGCGTTTTCAGAAGCGCGGCGTTTTTTCAGATGAGACGCTTTGGTTGCTATGAAACAGAATCTCCGTAGGAATTCATATGTTGCAAATAAATGCTAGTTTGTGTTATCAACAAATTATTTCATTTGTAATATTCTATACATGATT
>JAODUE010054516.1:0-17473 GCA_027564755.1 Amblyopsis hoosieri | reverse complement strand
GCATAAAATAAAATGTCGATTTTATTGAAAATCAGTATTATCCCAGGGTAGGCTGTGCCTACCTTGCCTACCCTGACGGCACGTGCCTGGTGTTGAGGATATACTGTAACTGTTCTAGACCGTACAGGTTTCCATCTATTGTTCTACAGTAGTGTTGTATTTGAGCATATACTGTGTAACTGTTCTAGACCGTACGGTTATCCATCTATTGTTCTACAGTAGTGTTGTATTTGAGCGTATCTGTGTAACTGTTCTAGACCGTACGGTTTCCCCTCTATTGTTCTACAGTAGTGTTGTATTTGAGCGTATACTGTGTAACTGTTCTAGACCGTACGGTTTCCCCTCTATTGTTCTACAGTAGTGTTGTATTTGAGCATATACTGTGTAACTGTTCTAGACCGTACGGTTATCCATCTATTGTTTTACAGTAGTGTTGTGTGACTGATGATTGTGAGGCAGGTTGGATGAGTAAAGCCTGATCAGTTATGTCATTTTATACAAAGTTAGAAATATACTTTTGACAAACAATGAATGTCAGTGGCAAATTATGTTGATCTGGTCTGCAAAAACTGGAATACAGAACTACTGCACAGTCAAAGGCTTAACACAACAATTTTAGGAGGACATTTAAAATATGCTCTTATCTCATAGGACATGTTATAGAAATGTATGCCCTATATAAAAAGCATAAATTAATAATCAACTATGATTTTTAACATTCATATAGTGAGGGAACAATCAGACTGCTTAATTCTTCTAAATAATTAATTATTGAATTCTGCTTTCCGGAGTTGACCAGCCATGTTGCATGAGATGTGCAACAAGCTGTTTTGTTTAGGTAATGTACATGTCTTGGTCTTGCTTAGGTAATTTGACAGTTTTCACATAGTGGCAGGCAGTCTGCCAATCTGTTGGGTCTAATCTTTTTCATCTGACAGTCAGCTCACATAAGGTCCTGCTTAAGATGCACCTGGTCAAACATTTATCACTGTTCTCATTCCTTTACTGATTTATAACTGAACCAGCGAATACCAGCCGATAAAGGATCGTGTGGGTTTTTGGGATTGACTGTGGCCATACTTCTTCTGTTACACAAGATGGGTTGTCCGGTCCGGCTTTGATTGATGGTGTATCTAAAACCAATTTCTCAGAATTGCCAGCTAGAGGAATGCAGAAGGTTGGCATGCACAATCTTGTTTTCCATCTAGAAAGCTGGAAGGTAGAAATAAAAATAAAAGTTAAACCTGTCACCAGCTTGATTTTAGCATAATGGAAACAACATATTGTGACGAAATGAACGCTCAGCAACTTAAAAATAATGCCGGAAGCTTCCAGGGTAAACAAAGGGCATAAAGAAAACAGACTGGACCGGAAAAGAGCCTTATTGGGGAAAAAAGCTTTTAGCAGGCCGTTTATTTTCTGTCAAATTGAGCATATCTCTGACTGACTGACTGACGCACAATGTTCATCTTGTCCTCTTCAAGCACTTCCATTTTCCTCCCCACATTAGCAGACAAAGATATACCTTAACTAAACACAGGCTCTGACAACAACTATGATTTACGCACACCGTGGTGGTCTTAGGGGACAATAACGTTTTCAAAGGCCTTAGCTTGACCGAAGTCCTTGAGACTGGTGGTTTGCCTCTATTGCAGTGTTTGTTATTAATGTGTGGGTGTGTGTGTGTGGGGGGGGGGGGGACGACGACGATGTCGGTATTGACAGGCTAGGTGTTTACGTTTTATTTGTTCGAGGGCAAACATGTTTATTTTAATAACATTTTTAAACAAATTTGAATTCCATAAAAAAAAGTGATGATAAGGTTGTTTATGTATTATTATCTTAGCCATTTTGTGTGCATGGCTGTACAGTCAGAAAGGAGAATAAACACCATTCTATTGGAAAAAGAGCCAGTTTAATGTTTTACCAGCAGTCAGTTAGCCACTGGCAAGTTATTTATTATAGCAAATGTAAATAAATCATAAACTAATCTCATAAAGTTGTATTAATCAGTAATATACAGTAATTCTCAATGCAGGAGCCCTTCAAGCAAGTGGATACAGTATGTTGTTGGTTCATTAGTATATGAAAAATAAATGTTCTTTAGTGTAGCAGGAACTTGTTAGACTTTTGTGGTTCTGTTTTAGATTTGAGCCACAGATTATCTTCAGGACATCCATCTTCCATCCATCCATCTTCTCCCACTTATCCAGAGTCGGGTCGCGGGGGCAGCAGCTCCAACAGGGGACCCCAAACTTCTCTTTCCCGAGTCACATTATCCAGCTCTGACTGGGGGATCCCGAGGCGTTCCCAGGCCAGTGTGGAGATGTAATCTCTCCACCTAGTCCTGGGTCTTCCCCGAGGCCTCCTCCCAACTGGACGTGCCTGGAACACCTCCCAGGGGAGGCGCCCAGGGGGCATCATTACCAGATGCCCATACTATCTCAACTGGCTCCTTTCGACGCAAAGGAGCAGCGGCTCTACTCAGAGTTCCTCGCGGATAGCCAAGCTTCTCACCTTATCTCTAAGGGAGATGCCAGCCACCCTCCTGAGAGAACCCATTCGGCCACTTGTACCCGTGATCTTGTTCTTTTGGTCATGACCTTATCTCTACATGACGTATCTCTAATAATAATACTTTCCAGGTTTTGGTTAATCCCAATTAGCATTAAGCAGGTGAGTTATATGCGATTTTCCTGTGGGTTTTTGTTTTATTTGTTTGTTCGTTCATCATCCATTTCTTTTCTGGAGACATTTACAGATTTTCCTGTTCTTGGCTTACTTTGTGGCTGGGATGGAGTTGTGTAATCCCCTCCCTCCCTCGCCCCGCTGGTTTAGCCCGACAACAAGAAACATCTGGACGGAGAAGAGAGAGTTCAGGCCGCACCCATCCCCACCTTTCATGGGTTCAACAATGCTTGGCTCAGATATCCTACATGGAGACCGGGACACCCTGCTGTTACTCATCTAAACCCTCCACATGCGCTACATACCTAGAGTGACTTTGCTGGGGTTAGGAGAAGTATGTGTGTGGGCGTTATGCTGCTGCTAAGTGTCCGCATTGTTCTTTCAATGTGCTGACGTGTTGTAATTGGCTTGTCTCCAAGTCAAGCTAGCTATTATTTTGTTCTCCAGATTTGTATTGTGTGTTTGGAGAAGGCGTTCAAAATTGGTGGTTTTGCATTGTCTTTTTGAAATTGAAGTGTGTGTGTGTGTGTGTGTGTGTGTGTGTACACTTTCTATGGCCATCATGTTATTACATATTGACCTAATCTGATCATTCTCACTTCAGCTAATTTTAGATTACATCTATGTGAGTACCACGATTCTGTCCCTTTTTAATGTTCAACTTCAATATAAACTCCAGCTGTTCAAGGCCTTTCAATCTGTTGAGATCGAGATCAAAGTTTCAAAACAAAAGGGCCTGATAACTTGTGTTAAAGAACACTTATTTCAGTATTGATCCAACATGAGTGGCTATGCAATGCAAGTGTTCTAGCCAGAAATGGACATGTGGAAAAATGGGGCTTTCTTTTGCTTTCACATGGCTTTTATGTTGAATGTTGGCATTATAGGTCAGGCGTTTAATTTGTTATAGGGATTCGACTTTTAAACAACATGGTGCATTTTATTTTCTTATCTATTTTTCTATTTTCCTTTTGTGGGGTAATCATTGTGTGTTTCCATGGGTTTTATATTTATTAGGAGTGGCTATAGCAGCATATGATATTTACTACATTCATAGCTCAATATAATGGAATATATTTCGCAGCACAATTCTCTACTATCCCCAGCCCGGGATGCCATGCTGGTGCCGGTTACCGGCAACTTGGCCACTATATTTTCTATCTCCTGCTTGCTTCTCACTGCCTGCCAATTATCAAATATTTGGCAGTGGCATTATTCTTAGTTTTCTCATGACCCAGAATCAAAACAAACAGCTTATGTTCCAATTGATGTGTTGTTTGAAATGATGCGTTCTATATCTGTTGATGGTGAAACCTGTGTGACCAGATAGGTGACACCTAGCGACAGGATTAAAGCTTATTTTATTGTCTTCTTCATAACGTTTGGCGAGTTAAGAGAAGGCTTTCTTCATCTTAGGCCCTTCCATTTGATTTGGCCTTCAGATAAGACAACTGGGTCTTTGTCTCCCTATAGACCGCATCACTATATTCTCTGTGACAAAACTAGGCTGTGTACATTTCAGAATGATTTATCTCCTCTTCTCAAAGCGTTTGCCGTGTCCAATATTCTGGGTCGTCACCCCCAAAACACCCTGCTATGATGGAGAAACCTCCAAAATCTACAGCAACACAGTCAGGCGATGTTATGTAGATTAGCTTGCGGGTTGGACATCATGTATTGATTATAATGAGCCAAACGACTGCCATGTACTTTACCCCTGGACATACGTGTGTGTGTGTGTGGGTGTGGGTGTGTGTCGTCCTTGATCTTGTCTCTTGTCCCCCCCCAGTCATCCACCCATACCTTTTCTTCTATATTGTTTGACCTTGGAGGGGGATGGATGAAGGGTGGGGGGTGGTGGGGGGGGTCTCTAGGATAGTGTTTGCCACCACCAGGCAGACCCCTGAGATGATAAACTGCAATGTTTGGCCACATTCATCTCTCTCTCTCTCTCTCTCTCTCTCTCTCTCTCTCTCTCTCTCTCTGGGAGGAGACAACACCAGTATAGAATGCAGTAGTTATTAAAGAGATAAGGGCACCACAATAGCGTTGTACAGATACTTTTAACATCGATTTACATCAGAGTAGAGATTACGTGAGTGAGAGAGTACTGCCAAATCCCAAGATATAGCACAGATATACTCTATAATACTAACAATGAATCTTATTTTTCATTGTATTCCCCTAACGTAAACACAGGACATTACAGGAGAACAAACTAGATTTATGACGGTGTGATAGCTTGCGTGCCCATTATATTAGTGCAGTGCAGCTATTTGAATCACCGTTCTCAATAATGTGTCAACAGCTCGCACATTTGACAGGGAGTGGACACATTGGATATCTCAATGTATTTTCAATGTGTTCAAATGTCAGGCACAGGTGCCGTTGCCATTGGGAGCTCGTTACTAAGTGGCTAACGTTTAGCTGGAACCCGGGCGACTTGACACTCAGCGGAACAGAGCGCTTGCCCTCTGACTGCCAGCGCTGATGTCTTTCTGCTGATGGAACTTGTGGAAACACAGAAATGCTTTATTAACACAGTCAGCGTCGTTTAACACTGCTGAAACACCTTTGTATAGTGGCTTTCTGGATCCCCTGTGGAGTTGCAAGATGAATGCATTGGCTACGTGAGGATATGTTATATATCTTTTTAAATGTATTGATGGTGTAATACCGTTACACCACCTTATATACATACTGTACTAGTAGCTGAGTCAATTGAATGTATATGTCATTCTGGAGAACGATTGCTAAATTTGAACTAAAAAAAACCACACCTCTCTTCAATGCCATAGGGTGCTTCCTCAGAAACTCCGCCCCACACATTGGAAACACAATTGAAGGCTAGGATATTATTGTTGTTGTTGTGCCGTCTGCTCCATTTTCTTTGTGTTTCTACGTATGCTGTGTAGACGTACTGGGTTATTTGTTTAAAATGGGAAGGAGTCGTGTGTCCGATTAAACAACACCATCTCTCACAGTGGCTGACTTTGAAACAAAGTGAGTGTTTGTGGACAAAGAACACAAAGGAAATGAATGTAGAACAATTGTGTTCAGCAGAAACAAAGTTAACAAACTACAGCAACCGCAACGTTCTAGGTCACTCCTGTTGGTCATGTGACGGGTCCAACTCCTGAATCTTCTGAATCTATGTGATCACATGACATGCTTCCTTCACATGCCCACAAATTAGGTAATTTAGAGGAGTGGACCTCAAACCCTTTTTGCCTTCAAGTTATTTTACAAGCCCAGGTACCCCACTTTGGACTGCAAACCATTTTCATTCAAATGCATGTTTAGCATCAGCATCAAGTATAGTATCTATAGTATCAGCATCAAGCTACAGATAATGTCTATTGTGTCTGTTGGCAAGTACTGTGTCACATTAATAATGTGTTCATTGGAAGTACATTATGTATTACTTTACATGTGTCTGCCTGGCCCCATTATCTTTTATCTACCTCTATGTTAACCTCAATCCTGTGTGTGTGTGTGTGTGTGTGTGCGTGGCGCCATAATCAGTCTGATAGTGTGTGCATTGGGGGGGTGTGTGTGTGTGTGTGTGTGTGTGTGTGTGTGTGTGTGTGCGCATGCACCATAGTCCTGTATCTGAGTGTGTGTGTGTGTGTGTGTGTATGCACCATAGTCCTGTATCTGATGGTGCGTGTGCGTGCACCATAGTCCTGTATCTGATTGTGTGTGTGTGTGTTTGTGTGTGTGCGCATGCACCAAAGTTCTGTATCTGTGCGTGCGTGTGTCTTGTGTGTGTGTGTGTGTGTATGCAGCATAGTCCTGTATCTGATGGTGTGTGTATTGGGGGTGTGCATGTGTGTGTGCGCATGTATGTGTGTGTGCATGCAGCATAGTCTTGTATCTGATGGTGCGTGTGTGTCTTGGGTGTGTATGCAGCATAGTCTTGTATCTGATAGTGATTGTGTTGGGGGTGTGTGCATGTGTGTGTGTGTGTGTGTGTGTGCATGCACCAAAGTGCTGTATCTGTGTGTGTGTGCGTGCGTGCGTGCGTGCGTGTGTGTGTGGGTGGGTGCACCATAGTCCTGTATAGTAACCATAGTCCATAGTAACTGTGGTAACTGAATGGCACTACTGTACATGGAGCCTGCCTGACAGCCAGATGTTAGCGGCCTTAGGCTCCGCCTCTCACCCCTGGCAGAACCCACGGCCTCTTCTGCATCTTTTAGCTGTCAATCAGAATGACACCGGGGCATTTAGCACTCCTTAGTGTATCAGTTCAATTCATCTGTAGTCATATTGTACTGTGTAGCCTATATAGCCCGGTAGCATTTAGCACTTCAGTTGTGTATCAGTCTAATTCATCTGCAGTCATATTGTACTGTGTAGCTTATATAGCCCGGTAGCATTTAGCACTTCAGTTGTGTATCAGTCTAATTCATCTGCAGTCATATTATACTGTGTAGTCTATATAGCCCGGTAGCATTTAGCACTTCAGTAGTGTATCAGTCTAATTCATCTGCAGTCAATAAATGCAAAGGGTGACAGTGAGCGAGCATCCACAATTCATTCACCTCCCCTCGGCGCTCTGTTGTTTTCTTTAATGGGTAACGCCAGCCATAATTGACCTGAACCTCTTGCCAATCATTCAGAACAGTATACTCTTGACATCAACAGAAATGCCACGGTTGTAAGCATTTCCTTTTAACATTATGTAAAGCTTGAAACGGTTTAGATTTCGGCGTATGCGTCAAGGTTAGGCCCCAACACCAATAAGTGTGTGCACGCCTGTTGATTTCGAGGAAACTGCAAGGCGAAAACAAATGCAAAAAAGTGTGTGGAATGTCAACGATGTTAACCTCCCCGTGACCTTTTCTTCATCTTTCCAAATTAAAATGAAATGCGGGAGGGTCTGGGGGCTCTCTGCATCCACTGAAGCCAATCAAATTGAAGGTATAAGAAAATATAATGAAACAGTTCTCAGTGCCTCTGGCTAAATAGGAGCACAGCAATGAGATAAAATACAATACGAAGACAATGCAGGTTTCTGTGGTGGGTTATTTATACATTTTTTCACATCAGCGATGCACTTTTATAAATAAGCCATTTGCTTTCACTACTGTTTTAACAACACATTCTAGTGCGGTAGCTCGGGGTGGCGGTGTTTTTTAAAAACGTTTTATCTTTTTGCATGAGCGCTCACAGGAGTTCACACTTTTCAGCGTGCAGTGCACTGCAGCATCATTTTGAGTTGACATCTGCTTCCTTAAACGGTCGGCTGGGCCATGGCGTGAGATTTGGGGAGGGGTTATGGGGGAAAGTCGTCTTCGACATAACGGCGCCCTGCTCGCGCTCTCTCCCTCTCGCCGCCTGAGCGATCGGCGGCGCTTTTCTGTACGCGTGACGACAATTATCTTCTGCCACCAAACGGCGACACCGGCTGTCAAATGACTTTGCCCAAGAAGAAGCCGTGTGCACACATAACTGTGTTTTTACTCACCGTTGAGCAGTGCAGGTGTGCAGCTGTGGGAGTGCTGTGGAGTGTAAATACATATTATCAAGCTACATCTAGAATATGCTGTTGAATCAGGAGAAACGGCACGTCGTCGGTTACCTGCGGTTCTTGACGAGTTGTCCTGTAAGATTTCCACCACAGACCGTATTGGAGCCAACAGGTGGAGATAAACTTCCAATCCAATTCCCCTCGGATTTAGGCTGTTATTGTGGCCACCGTATAGTGTTGAGGCCTGTAAAATTGAAAGATAGGCGGGGACTGCAGCAGTCAGCAAGCTGTGCTGAAAACAGTCTGATTCAGTTTCTGGGTTCAGATACCTGTGTCAATCATATTTTATCTTTAAACGATAATGGTCCAGTAGAAACGGAGCAAACCACTCTGCCCTCAAAGCTGTTAGAATCAAAATGCCTGCTCAGTTATGTCGCTTTGCATTTCTATTGCATTTGGCACAGTGTGCTTGTGCGGTAGGTCAGACAGCTCATTTGCTGAATATTAAAACCATCCGTTTGCTTGCTCTCTGTGTGTGTGTGGGGCCACGTATTTACTGTGTGTGGGGGGGAGGGAAGGGGGCATGTATTTGTGTGTGTGTGGGGCCACGTATTTACTGTGTGTGGGGGGGAGGGAAGGGGGCATGTATTTGTGTGTGTGTGTGGGGCCACGTATTTTCTGTGTGTGTGTGGGGGGGGGGCATGTATTTGTGTGTGTGTGTGTGGCCATGTATTAACAGTGTGTAAAACACCCAGAGTGTCCAATGTGAAATGGGGACTAATGGGTGGTGTTTTGAGCACTGCTCACTGGCGCGCAACACAAGTGTAGAGGCACTCATGCATGTCCTTCCTGACATCTGCCCGGTGACATCTCCAGGATCAGTTGTCTTGTGTTTCAAGGCTGGGATCTCATCAGCGTGGTAGTCAGCTACTACTACATTGCTCCAGACACAAGCTATTGTTTGACGTTGTACATGACTATATTTATGACTTCATATTTAATATTCATGACTTTAGTTTGTAGTCTGTATGACTATATGTATGTTCTCCAGACATATTGCCAGGATACACCCCCATGAATTACATATTTCAATAACATATACAAAATACTGTGTGTGTGTGTGTGTGTGTGTGTATATATATATATACATACATACATACAACAACAGTTATTGGTTACTGTCGGAGGGGCTGGGGGAGGTGTGCACATACTGATCACGGCACTGCTAACGCCGAGAAATTGATCGGTAAGCCTAAGCGGGCAGGTCCGTGTTAGAGAGGCCTAATGAATAATGTATGTGGCCATGATGACTCAGCACTGCGACTTGCGTTTGCCTGGCTGGAGACTAATAAAAAACAGTAGTTTTCTGCTGTGTGTGTGTGCGTGTGTGTGTGTGTATAAGGATGAGGCGTTTTGTCAGGAATGGACAGCAACGCTGATTCCTGTAGTACTAAAACACAGCCAGGACTGTGTACCTACAGTCCCATGTTGCTCATTGTATCGTGCCAAATTACTGCCATTGTGTCTGTAAACCACTGGTGGTACATATTAAAAAGAGCCTAATGCCTGATTTTCAGCATGTTCCGTCATGTCAGCGATCTGTTCTTGCTCCGTCATAGCAACAAACCAAAGTTATTAGTTCTGTCTGATTGGCAGTTGATCGCTTTCAGAAGCGTCTCCGTCAAAAAATATAACTTCTGCCTATTTCTTGCGGAGCCGAGTGGAGAGACGTATCTGAGATGCTTCTGGGTTCTGGCGCGCTTTGGTGGTTCACTTGCATTGAAATAAGCTCCGTGACGGAGCCGGAATGCGACGCGACTTGTCTTGTGGAATTTGGGAGTTAGTCAATTCTGCATTATGGGACCTTTTAGTTTGGAAAAAAATATTTATGGTAGTCAACGGCGAGAATAAAATGATTTTTAGATCCCATTGGAATTGACAACATGTGATGTTTGACTATTTAAAAGATAATTCAAGAACGTTGCAGTTTGTTGTGAAACTATAAAGTAATATTTAGTTTTTTGTGTAACCGCTCAGTGAACTACAGCTTTCATCACGCATGACGGACATCACCAAAACAATGCTTTCTGACCCCAGAATTCCATTGGGCGTGTGTGCGGAGCGTTTGCGACGCGTTCCGACTCCAACTCCGACGTAGCCTCCGGAGCTGATCGCGACCACTCTAGTCAATGCTTTCACTTCCACCACACGCGATAGCGTCCCAGAAGCGGCTCCGCGCTCTGCTTCGCTAAAGATAGGCGCCGTGTCTATTTTTGACGGCTGCTGCGGCCAACACGTGCTGCTCAAATACAAAATACAATTGAAATTGTGTGCAAAACAAAGTGTGCGGACTCTCGATCGTATTTAACATGACTACATTGGTGGCAAGAGGCCAGAAGTGGAAGGATTTGACATCTGGGACGATCGGTTCATTTGATACATTTTAAAACACAGCGTTTTATGACACCACAAATCAGTTTTATAAGAACAATTCCATGAAGGTCCATGGTGTGGATATAGTTGCAGTAGTTTTTGGGAGTGGACGTGAATGAAGGTAAAGTCAATGTCAGACAGGAAAAGTAGTTTTTGTTGATCTCGCCAATACAACTGCCTTGCAGCGCTACGCTTTTGAAATGCTCCCCGCTTCGAGAGAATGGAACAAACTTGCGTCTGAGCCGGAGCGCTGCGCACACGTACCCGGTGGAATTCCGGGGTGAGGCTTGTGGAATATGGCGCAAAAACGTCATGAAATTTACGCGACGCGGGATTTGTAATCTTACTAATTTCATATTTTCACAGTGATTTCAACAAATGCACAACAAACTGAGACTTTCTTGACTCGAAGAATTTTCTTTTAAATAGTCAAACGGGATCTAAAAATGTTTCTCTCGCCGTTGAACTTACAATAGGTCCCATAATGCGGAAGTAACTTCGGCTCTACATATAACTCAATGAAAAAGAGTCAGTTAATTTGTTAGCACATTTGTTAGCTAATGTTTGCACACGTTTAATTTTTTAATGCGTTGTCCTTGACAACATATTAACTGTAGTGACATGAAACCTGTTTTAAAATAGACCATATTCGTCTGTGTACATCATATCGACAGTAAAGGTTCCCATTTCCACAGCATTTTGACACGGTATGTCGAATGTCCAAGGATACAGTTCCTCCCAGTGACTTTAACATGAAATAACCTGTACATTTATCATATCATATTCATGAGTGGATTACTGGTTGTAACTTTATATTTTTTAACAATATTACGGTCATGATGCAGAAAATACCTACAAATAACTGATCAATTCCTCTGTTTTAGGTCATAAACATTTAAACTCTATTGTTTTATAGATAACCTTGTATGTAGTAATTTATTTGCCATCAGTAGATACGTTTATAATTCATGCAACATTATTGTCTCCACTCAATGTTTGTGCGTGTGTGCGTGCATGTGTGTGTGAACGATTTGTAAAGATAATGAAAGAAGAGAAATGTATTACACAACTCAGATCTGCTGTCGTAAGTTTTGTGGCCATAAGGATGTTTTTGTTTTTGAGGATGGGGGGGGGGTAATTCATCATGCTTTACTGTGGCATTCGGATGTTTGCCCGAGTTTTTCATCTACCCTGGCCCAGGGTTAAAGGCACGTGAGTGTGTTACGCTGTTCTATTCTGCTTGCTTCATCACTTCTGCTTTGCATAATGTTGTCTTGCATCCGCTGGGCAAGGTAACAAAACGATACATAATGTGTACATTATTTATGACATTATGTACACATAATGTCATTATGTACGCATAATGTCACGCTGTACTGTATGTCCCAATCATTTACATTTAGCCATTTAGCAGACACTTTAATCCAAAGCGTCTTAGAAGTAGCTGGAACAGCCATGCACCATTTATAAGCAATCAGCAGTGGAATACAAAGGAAACAAGCATGCTGTGTTATTGTTAGCAAAGGCCAGTGTCTAATAATGGGGATGGCGGCTTATATATCATGTTAAATACAATATTAAAAAAAAAAAGTTTTTAAATGATAATGGTGACACTGCACTAGTTATTCTTATTATTATCGAGCAACAATAATTATTTGTACATAGCATACAAAAATGAAAACCAATTTATCAAATCCCCTACAAATATCACCAATATAGTCCACTATTGTTACATTACCCCTCAGTTTTGTAACTCCTGTCCTAAATGCTGTACTTTAAACCAGCAGTCTTCAAAGTTTTTCGGGCCAAAGACCTCTTGGCTGATAGGCGGTGCCTGTGCCGTGTTTCTATCACATATGGTATAAAATACTTAGTTCCTGCACCAACAATAATGTGTAGGGCAGCCTATAGTTCCATGTATAAAAGTAGGCCACTAATTACTTAAAACAATTGACTTGATTGATTGATTGTATTTATGTTAATGTCTATGTTCATTTAAATTTTTAGAAGAAAATAAGTTTGGGATCAAATAATTTGGAGGACTTCCTGCAGTACCTCTGAGGACCTCCTAGGGGTCCTGGACCCCCTGTTGAAGACCCCTACTTTGAAACGATACAAGGTTTTTATAGACAAACACATAAGTGAGGATCCCAGTATTTATATTATTAGCCCCATTTTATGAGCTTTGAAATATGGCGTTCCCACAATGCAGCTCCCTCTACCCAGAGTGACCGCTTTGATTTAATGCTGGGAGCTGTTTAGTGCCTTCCCGCCAATCTAGTCTCTTGCTCATGGCTCAGACTCTAATAGATGTGGGGAGGGGAGGGGGGGGGGGGGGAACCAGACATTTCTCTTAAATGGCCAGAGTTCTTTCTGATTTAATGCTAAAATCACGTTGGCGTATGGGGAGGGAAAATAAAGGCTCTGATTCGGCTGGGTGTATGAGAACCGGCAATCCTTGAATCTAGGAGGGGCCGGCTCCCACGAGGTCTCTGAAGCTGTGATGTAATCACAAACTCCACAGGGACGAGAAGTCACCCCGGCCAATTAGGTTAGGATACAGCTCACTGCTAACCTATTTTCAATTGTTTTGGGAATTGGCAGATGCACTGACCTCAGAATAATATCTCTTTTGAGTTGGCTGATGAAACGACGACGACGACAGCGACAGAGGTTATAGGTGAAGGCTGAATTGTGGCGTTATTATTAACTGTGCTCCCTAGTTCTGAAAGTGTCCAGTTGTCCATTCGCTGTCATCGTGGCTCTTTAAAAAGGCTTTGTGACACCCCGCGAAGGACGTGAAGACACCATTTGTTTGTTTTACGGAGCAGGGAGGCCTCACAAGTGATTTAACATCTCGGCCGGCTTCACAGATTACATATAGCTGGAATAGACGAATCAGACCAGCGAAGTTAATGTGTCTCAGCTCTGGGAAGCCCCTACTACAGTTGTGGTCACTGGCAGCCACGAAGAAACCATCTGGATTCTCAATTGTTGTTTTTTCTTCTTCTGAACATTTGAACATTTTATGTTCTGTACGATAATGTTGTGCCTACAATGTGTCTCAAGATGAATTCTGTGTTCACATGATCTACCTAATACATATAACCATCTGGTAGTATGTGTCTGATTTTAAATGTGTGCTGTAGTCAGATGGCAGCGACAGGATTAGATTAGCCTTTGTTTTTTTTCCGCGTGTCCGTGCTGATGATGAGATCAGGGAGTTCACATTGGCAATTCTGCCTGTTTAAATTGAGGTTAGCACATACGCAGTCACGCCCGGGAGTAAGGATTTGGTCCAGCTACCACAATGGTCACCGTGACAACAACGCCCACAGTGTTGACAATTAGCATCCAGTCAGTCACTGATTAGTGACGGTGTGTGTGTAGCAGACCACAGAATACACACTAACTCACAGACAGTCAGACACACACTCTTTATGGTATTCCTGGGTGGTTTATATAGCCTATTACGATAAATAGGTTTGGATAGTCTATAAATGAATTCGGGCAGAAAACACGTATTTCGGCTCATATTGGCATTTTATTAAATGTTTTGCTCTGCCTTATTGTGTGTCGCATACACACAATTACACAGACGCATACGAAATATACACAAACGAATGCTCTATGGTGGCTGTTTCCAACGGGCTGTAACAGATTATATGTATGTAGTCGTGTGGCTAAGACAGTGGCACCATTAGAAAGATGGCTAGGTGGGGACTTTGAATCCTGGAGTGAAGAATGATGTTTCCCTCCTCCATTGCTGTCTCACTGTCTCACTGTCCATCTCCTTGTTTTGCTCAAGATTGTTGTCGGGTGTGGCTTTCCGCGCTGCTCTGGCAACCACAGAGCTCAACAACCTAGCCAGTAGCGGAGGCGACATCTATCGTTCTCATATCTTCCTGCGGCCATAATTCTCAGCATTTCACCGGGGTTAAGGTCCCGCTTGCACACGTGTGTGTGTGTGTGTGCGTGCGTGCGTGCGCGTGTGCGAGTGACAATGGAGAGAGGTTATCACTCCAATGCTTATCTGGTCGTTTGCATTGTCTGAGCACAGCGAATGCATTGTGTTGGATTTTATGATTGCCGCTGTTGAGAGGTTACTGGGAAGCGGGGGGGGGGGGGGGCTGTGTTGGGAGGAGGGATGGGGAAAGGCCACAATTGTCATGGATCAAAGATCAGAGATTGGGAGATCTGCTGATGGAGATACAGTGAAAGGAAAACAGCCACATGAAAATAGAGAGACGGGCATCGCCCAGTGGCGTTGGCCGCCAAAGTGTGGGCGTTGTAGCTCCATGTGGACGTGCGTCCCAAGTCTCCAGTGAGCGCTGGGTTACTGAGCCTGTTAAGCTATTTCACCGCTAGCACGTTTGCATGCATAGAACCGTGAACGCACTAACGTGTGGGAATGTAGAGAGTGTGGAACCATATCAGACACGCGCGTTACACCATAAACGCACGCGTGCATCGGAATACAGTGTGCGGAGCCACTCGCATATTGAAAACGTGCATAGTATCGTAAACGCACGCACACACACACACACACACACACACACACACACACACACACACACACACACACGGGAATGTACATAGTTTATGGAGCCACTCGCATATACTGACACGCCTGCAGACGGAGGTACACGACTGTTACAAGCCTCCGCGTTAATCACAAGTGCCATCTGCAACTTGTCTGGATCAGAAACCCAGCCCCAAGACATAGCCACCCCCCGCTCGCTCGCTCTCTCTCGCTCTCTCTCTCTCTCTCTCTCTCTCTCTCTCTCTCTCACTGTCTTATCTGTGAAGCCTTTGTGAGATCACAGCTGTGCTTCCTGCTCGCAACAAAGTCTGAGGAATTTCCATATTTGTGTGTGTGTATGTGTGATTTGTGTAACTGCAGAATATGATTGAAGCTAGCTTAACATAAAATCCTTATCCTACTTGACTTGGCACTCTTTAGCTAAAATCCTTGTATTGATGAAATAGTTAATTCCAAACCATGTTATTAAAGCAATATTATTATAAACATCTAATATTTGTAATATGTAATCTAATATCTAACACAGTATAGTATTAAAACAAAATCCACTATTTTCAGTCGACTATTCTTGTTTATTAGCCTCAGATGTTACAGGAGCTCCAGACCACTGCTATGACTGACAGTAATGATGTTGACCCATGGTCCTAAATTGGCTGCTAATAAGCTGACGGGTCAGACCTCTCCATATTGACCCACCCGTACAATTGAGACAAAGCTTCCACTCTTTGATATGGATTGGATGGGTGTTGTAACTTAAGGCTATTGGACAAATCAAGACTGCTAAGCATTTTTACATGGTCTTGACCCAACCCAGACTACTACACATTATTTGGGTCATGTGGAATCGATACACATGAATGATACATTTGTCCCATCAGCATTGAAGTCAACATTTACTATAGCAAATTAAAATACCCCAATAGCAACACTAAATCAAGGGTTCATGATATTGCATAACGCATGCCAATGTTTGTATGCATGTTTTAGACGTGTGGTTCAAGAGGCCAACTGTTTTAGCCGAACCTGAGCTGAACCAAGCAGAGCTTTTCCAGTAAAGGCAACAGTATTTCTTCTTCTTCTTCACCTTTTTGCTCCCATGTGAGGAGAAGCAGAGAAATGGGATCCTGCCGTTTAGAGTGCAACTAACCCCCTATTTCCACCGGGCGCGTCTCTGTCGCGTTCCTGCTCCGTCTCTGAGCTCTTTTCAATGCAAGTGAACCACAAAAGCGTCTCAGGAGGCTTCTGAAAGCGACCAACTGCCAATCGGACAGAACTCATAATTTCGGTTTGGTTTGTTGCTATGGAAACTCAGCGAAAACACAACAAGACTGACACGCTGCCGGTGGGGCAGGATGCAGTGCAGATGTCGGAGCAAGAACGGATCGCTGACGTGACAGAGACACGCCCGGTGGAAATCGGGAGTCAGGACTACTTATCATATTGAGCTGTGTCAAACCCTTCTCAAACCCTTCTCATCCATCCTTCAACCCTTCAACTCCTGGCTGTGCAGCCTGGTGGAGAGAGAGGCTCAGTGCAGCGGAGAGAGGAGAATGTTCTGCTGATGTTAAATTATCCTACATGACTTGGCTGCTATTTTTACCTCTCCACCCCTCCATGTCCTTCTCGCCAGACACTATGCAGGAGAAAGGACATCAGCCCGATTGGGCAGATGTGTCGTCCTTTTTCGGTTTTAAGAGCTCTTTGGGGCCAGGGTGTCTGTCTTTTTATCCAAATTAGATATGAACGGATAAGAAGTGGACGATGTTGTTTAGATAAGAATGGGGTTTATAGGATCTTTCAAACCAATGTTGTTTAGTAGAGTTACCGGAATGGATTCCCTTTTGTTCGTTCTTCCCTTGAACTTTGTCTATTTATAGCACTTTGCATTGTGTAATTAGCTTGTACGTGTTCACACCTGGGAACTGTCTACTGTCATGACTGTGGCTGACTACCGGGTAATTCTCTTTAATGCCATTTGAATATGACAGCCTTGCTAGGTAACTGGATATCCAGACGGTTGCATTGCAGAAGTTATAGTTACTGTACAGTTATGGTCAGTTAGGAGATGCTATATATCCAAAGTGACTCCAACAGGTATCAAAGGTGGTATTGTATAAAGCAGGGTTTGTATTTGTGTTTTATTTTTTAAATGTTTTTTTGTGAACAAATATGGGAATTCATGGAGGTGGGGAAGGGTGTGAATATGAACATTTTTATATATTTTGTTCTCCCTTGTTGAAAATGTTATTCCACAGCAAAAATCTGTAAATCTCAGTAGTGGATTGTTGTGTGCGGCGGTTTATTTTTTGCATGGAGATTTACTGATATATATA